>JAUTBT010055873.1:0-15304 GCA_032361225.1 Lepetodrilus schrolli | reverse complement strand
ATATACTAGTATGGCTATAGTCTAGCTGTTATCTAACGATATATAAAGAGAGAAAGAGAGAGAGAGAGAGAGAGGAGAGAGAGAGAGAAGAGAAGAGAGAGAGAGAGAGAGAGACACAGAGAGAAAGAGCGAGAGCGAAAGAAAGAGAGAAATGAATAGGTAGTGAATAAAATGGTATACGGTTATATCTCGCAGACATATGTGTGTATAGAGACTGGATAAGTAACTGTGAAAAAAACATGGCACACATTATCTATTTAACACCTTGTTCCTTTAACCTTTCTTGGACAGTATCGGTCTTCACGTAATCCCCACATTGTAGCGGTCTTTCCTCCTGTGCAAAGCATAGCTAATATCCATTGATGAGGACAGGCAGTATGAATAATTACATACTACTCGTGGTGAGGGAGAATGATAACACGCCTTGAATTAAATTCTTCTTTCATTGAGTCAAGAAAATTGATTTCTTTTTCATTGCATCAACAACAGTTTACTGCTGAGTATATGATACTTATAATAACACTTCATTAAATGTAATCTGATGTGTTCTGTGTACTCGTTAAACATCCCTATATATAGTATATACCCGACGGCGCCCGATCTAAAGCAATTAACGTTATCGCCAGGGAAGTGAGGCCAGGTTAGCGGAACTCATTGAGCAATTTCCGAGCACGGGACGCAGAGCCTATTAAGAAACCATATACAAACGCAGCCTCAGTCTCGCGCCAGTTTTACAAGGTGCAGATCTCCGAACATGAGAGTTAGTATTCATCAAATATTCGTCCCATATCCAACCAGATCTGTCTCTTGGTTCATTCACGGAGCATAAAACCCGATTCAGATATGTACACAGATTCACCCGTATTTTAATGAAGACTTGGATTTTAGAACACAGTGGTTGCTAGGCTACGCTATGGTGGTTGCCAGGAAACGGCATGTCGGATGGTTCGTGGAAGGACAAAACTAAGAGACACTTTGTCTACCTGGAATTCTTACACTGGTGTGTAACGGTGTTACACCACGTGATTTGGTAGTATAAGGCATATTTTGAAAAACATTATTCCAATCGAATTTTTACCATCCATAATCGATAGTCAGTTTTAAATAAACCGGTTTTGTCTATTGATTTCAAGTCGACGAGTTTGTTGCTATCATCAACAAAATAGACGTTTACAAGGAGCATTCCTGGAAGACCAGTGTATGTGTGTGTGTGTCGTTGACCTATCGCCTCTGAGAACAGAAACGATTGTCATTTACCTACGTTGACAACAGTTACTGTTGATGAATAGTGTTGGTCCATAGTAGGACATCACATTAATATCAACAGCTCAGGACCAGAGGATCTATATGTTATACTTTCTTGTGAATTCCAGTCAAGTTTCACGGAAGACTTACTCATTGATCTCAGTTGTGTGCGACACGAGCCTCTTGGTGCAAAGCGACCTCAGTAAACTCTGTTGACCGTGTTCTTACCTCCGGAGACATTCTAACTTGCTGTCAATCCTTGGGGGTTCGTCTTGGTCATACATAGTACAATATTTATTATTGGTGGAAAACACATTATTTTGTATTTTGTTGACGTCTGTCTAACCTCCTAAGACATTGCAGCTGCCTTGTCAATTCTCGTGGATTCATTTATTATTGTGGAAAGTTTCATTTTTCTGATTTAAAAAACAAACATGCTACGATACTCAAAGAAGGGGAACCATGCGTCGAATGATGATGATGTCAAACTATTTGTCTCGACGTCAGATATGAACAATGGTGCGGCGAAACCACGCAAGGGCAGACAACTCAAGCTGGAACTTGAACGCGAATATTCTGACCTGACGAAGGAGAGGCACGAGCACATAGTAAAACAGCTCTTGGACGAATTCGACCTGGAATCGACCAAGGATAAATATCGTGGCGGACAAGAGACTATCAGCCACGTGCCCACATTTCGAGGGTGAGTTGTTTTTCTGTCCGATCAACTTACCATCATCAGCTTCTTTGTTTAACGGTATATCCACAGAGCCAACCCTTTACATTTACCATTTCACCTCACCTCACCTCACCTCACCTCGCCTGACCTCACCTTGAACAGAACCGTACACCTTGAACAGAACATTGTATGCTAACAGCCAACCACTGCTGGACATTTTCGTCATTTATTTGAACATTTTCTCGCAAAACGAACCCTCTGATGCTCATCCGCAGTCACCACGAAGCCATTCAAGTCTCGCATGTCGCCAACAACATTCCCTCCCTTCATATATAGTCTCGCTAACCCAACCCTTTGATCATGATGATCATCCGCAATCACCCTGCACGCAGCCATTCAAGTCTCACTTGTAGCCCATTGATGCACATTCGCTTCCTTTGTATTTAGTCTCGCAAAGCAAACCATCCATTGGTCGTTTGCGATCATCCCACACGCAGACATTCAAGTCACCCTTGTAGCCAACCATTCTTGAAATTTCGCTGCCTTTGTATAGTATTGTATTGCCAACCCTCTATTGGTCGTCTGCGATAACCCTGCACGCAGCTGTTCACATTTTGCATCAAGTTGTCGTCACTTACTATCATATAAATAATTCCAACCACTAATGCACCAGCCCCCCCCCCCCAACACACACACACACACACACACACACACACACACACACACACACACTCACGTCCACACACACCCAAATATGGTCACTAGTTACTATCCTTTAAAGAATGTGCACGATTGCTGATCGCAATATTACACGGAATCCTTTCTACAGGCAATTTAAGGCAACTTTACCCCCGTCCTCCGTTTTGTTTTTTGTTAAATTCCCTAGCCTACTTCTTGCGTACAGAATTGTCGTAAAATGCTCTGTAGTCACCTAAATCCACTTAGTAATATATAATATCATATCTCTTGCATTGATGTTTCCAATCTGTCGTAGCGTATTTATTTTCTAACCGTCTTTCTGGGTATTCGTTAAAAAAAATCTTTCACATTATTCATAGTCGTTGTCTAGATACTTCATGACATCATTTTATCACGATCGATACACTCCTATTTCTATTGTGGGAGTTTGCAGTGTGATATATGGACACCCGTGACAGATGACTATATGTATGCGTAGGGCGGTGCAATATTTGAAATTGAACTGGGTTTTATTGCTGTAAATATGTCGTATCCATGTTTATGTCGAATTGATCGAATGGCCACTGATCACGTTGAAGAAATAGGACTGGGAATAGTTTCACGAAGCTCTCGTATTAACTATGATACCATTGGGCTCTCGTAAGTGCAATGCTCTCGATTTATTCAAGGGAGCTTGGTGAAACGATACCCTGGTCACAGTAAATAGGTATCAGCGCTGGTCATTGGGAGTTGTGAATCGTTGTCCATAATTAATCAGCATGATAACACATAACTCCTTATCAAATGACATTCAGCAAGCATATATCTCCCTAATTTTCCGACACCGACTAAAGACTCATCTCTTCTGTGAAGCCTATGATTAATAGATTTCCTTTCAGTTAATGTCACTATATTACGTTTTTATTTGTTCTGTTAAAACGCCACTGAGAAGAATCTATTGGGAGATATCGGTGCTCTATAAATGCATTATTATTGTTATTATTTTTTTTTTTAAATAATAATATTAATAATAATAATAACAATAAGCAGGTTATGATGTAACTTATAACAAGAATAGCATCATGTTATATAGTACATGTATATGCTCACCCCCAGATGTTGATCAATTACATAAGAAAAAATATATTAATAAATAATAATTCAATAAACATGTCACAGTTTTAGATCGTCGCACGGGGCTAGCCAGTGCCCCTGTGAATGTAGTAGTAATACCATACTTGAAGAGTCAGGTTTCTTCTTGGTGACAATTGACATACTTTCTAGACAAACATTGCAGTCAGTGTGTTATATTATATGGGTAATGGGAGAAGTTATAGTGGCCGCTGAAGGCCAATGCATGAACACGTTTGTAATTTGGTTAGTTAGTGCTAACATGACAGTGTAACACCTTGTTCAATAGCCGACAATCTCAGGTGACAATTAGCAGTTGAGGATACTGCAGGGTAGGTCTAGACATAGAAGGGCAACAAACCGCATAGGCACATGCAGGTAAGACTAGGCCTCAGACAGGGCGATCATGTTCACCCTTATTATTTATATTCATAAATAGAAGCGTGTGAATATTTTTATTTTCATATCGAGTAAATAAGTTCAACGTTTAAGTATCGATGCTACAAAAATTCCATTATCTGGAAGCAAATGCATGGTTGTGTGCGATATGGTATTTATAGAAACACTTTACAATATGTTATATAATTAATGCTTCTGGTAATATTATTATGATGATGATAATAATAATAAATAGTATTATCAATAAATAGTACATAATGTTATGAATATATAATAATGATAATAATGATGATAATAATACTAATAATCATAATCATAATAATAATACATGCAATAATAATAATAATAATAATAATAATAATAATAAGAAGAAGAAGAAGAAGAAGAAGAATTATGAATAATAAGAACACACAGCATAGTCACATTCATCTATACGACGAGGCGTTAAACAGGGCGATCATATTTACCCTTATCAATTACAGTCGTGCGATATCATGTTCATATCGAGTTCATATTAATCTCTGCGTGATTTATTGATTTTATAAAATCGTGTATATCGAACTTAATGCATGTTAATATGTGATTTGGTCTTCAGTAACTTCATTATAAATAATTATAAAATATATAACATAACGGTATTGCTGCTAATTTTAATAAATTATTCTTCTTCTTCTTATTATTATTATATAAAATAATATCAATAATAACACTAATAACAATATTAATAATAATAATAATAATAGGAAAATATTCGTAAGTCACTGCAAAAAAAAAAAGAAGAAAAAAGAAAAGAACACGCTTGTTTTACATCATTAAAGAAACATAATGGTTGCTGAATATTGATGAATCACAGCCAAAGAAACCCATATGTACATGTAACTATTGTAATGGGGATAGTAAATCGTTACTTGTTGAAATATGAGCATGAACAATTGCTTGAACTAACTGTGGTAGGTTTTGAACAGGTGAGTTTTGATGACTGTTTTGAAGTATAATAGAGTTTGCTTAGCTCTGTTTATGGTGTGGAATAGGCTGATAGCATGTACACAACCTTGTACTATGTTTTTATCGTGCAAACATGAAACTTGGCATATTTGAAGATATTGCTCTAAATAATGTTTTCAGAAGTGGACCAACCTAGAAAATACATGTTGGACTTCGTTGACTTTTATAATCTTGGCTAATTTAGCTAAACTTGTATTTTTTTCCTGCTTTGCAAAATTCAAGTTATTTTTGTTTGTAGTATCGACTAAATAATAGCACTTATGAATAAAACTTATTTGATTTATTTGAAGGGCTAGATGACGTACTTGTCAAAGAAAGTGGAATTGCCATTTATAGCCATATATATTCCGAACCGACACATTTTCGTGTCGACAAATTCCAATAATTATATTATTGCATTAAAACCAATTCAAGAAACTTCCAGGAAAGCATCATTGATATTTATTTCTGTGATGGACATTAATTTGTGTATTGACAGAGTGGCCTGCTATGAGTACAGATCAGAGTTGCACCGCCTCATGGGGTCCGACGTCGTCTATATCAATGACCGCAGGTGGAACGAGAAATACAAGAGGAAACTAGAGGAGGAAAATGAGGTACGGCATATAGAGTATATCCAGTATGACAGCATAGGATATCCAGTATGACAGCATAGGATATCCTATGATGTCATACTGGATATCCTATGCTGTCACAGCATAGGATATCCAGTATGACAGCATAGGATATCCAGTATGACTGTATATGATATCCATCATGACCGCATAGGATAGTATATGATGTCCATCATGACGGTATTGGATAGTCTAGGATATCCAGCACAACAGCATAATAGGATACCCAGTATGACTGTATATGATATCCAGTATGACGGTATAGGATAGTAGTAGGAAGTCCAGGATGATAGCATAGCTAGGATATCCAGCATGACTGCATAGGATAGTATATTATATCCATCATGACGGTATTGGAGTCTAGGATATCCAGCACGACAGCATAGGATAGTATATGATATCAAGCATGACAGCATATGATAGTATATGATATCCATCATGACGGTATTGGATACTCTAGGATATCCAGCACGACAGCATAGGATAGTATATGATATCCAGCATGATAGCATAGGATAGTATACATATACAGCATGACGGCATAGAATAATATATGATATCCAGCATGACAGCATAGGATCCAGCATGACGGCATAGGATAGTATACATATATTGTATAACAGTATAGAATAATGTATAATATCCGCTATGAAGGTATGAACTTTAAGACATTATATGGAATTTACTCACATGAACCAACTTGCCTTCATGTCAGTAAAACAAGTCGATTCTGACGGCATTCCTTATATTAATTGAATTTTAGTATCCACTATATAATTGTAGCCATTTCTCAACTTGTATACACAGAAGGAGATAGACCAGAAAGCGTTGGAACTAGAAATGCTGGAGGTCATGCGGATTAGGAAACTAAAACTAGACGGGCTGCTTCCTTATGAAGAGAAGCCTAAGAAAGACACTGTGAGGAGTAAGAGTACTAAGGCTACTGGGAAAAGCAAGGCCGGGCGAAATAGGAGACACGTTAGTTGTTCATGTCTTTGTTGTATGTTTGTTTTATGGGTTTAAAAGAAATAATATGCATATGCATCCCGTTTGAAGAGAATAGTTTCGTTTTAAACACGGTAAATTAGCTTACCTTTACTTTTACTGTCGAATAAAGTTTTATTATCATTTTCTTGACTCATCAAAGTGTGATCAATGAATATTATTCTAGATTTAATATTTTAATACTTTTGAAGCTCCCCCACTATGATATATTGAATATTCCTAGATTTCAACTCGAACATTTACGTGTAAATTTAATAGTAGTAAAATTTACACGTTTATCGTTTCCAGAAAAATAAAGACGAATCTCGCGTATTAACCATGGTCCAGTTGCAGGAGATTGAGGAGTCACGTGATGGTAGTCCAGGCAACGACGTGAGTTTCCGATATTTCCGAGTAATATTACAATTTCAAAATAATATCTTCGTAAATTAAAGCGAGCGCAAGCGTATATTGGCCCGGAGAATAACCTAATTTTTTTTTTAATTGTACACGTAACATCATTATTGCAACACTGAAATTATTCCTCCCAATAATTCAATAGAGTATGAAAACTGCAGTCTATATAGCTAATATTTAACTTAATTGCATTAAACAAATTAGAAGTCCAGAGGTTTGAGGTTTGACATGGTAACTTTCTACTTTACTATTCTCATGCCAGTGGTTTGTCAAGACCCGAGATTACGAAACATTTTTTAGTACCAACTTATATTCAACTCAAGGTGTTATTCACAAATCCGCATATACATTTTGATCTTGAGCATGAAATCGTACTCAAAAGGTTTTGCAATATCGGGGTCAGGTCACTTCAGAGGAGGTCTAAAACATTAGTATGCAGATCGTACAAGTATATTCATCCTCGAAACACACACCATTATGCCTACTTAACATCCGTAAAATGGCCTGCGTTGTATCCTCTGTAGCATCGTTTTTGGCCGGCGAGGCTTGGAAG
Source organism: Lepetodrilus schrolli (assembly GCA_032361225.1). Lineage (NCBI taxonomy): Eukaryota > Metazoa > Mollusca > Gastropoda > Lepetellida > Lepetodrilidae > Lepetodrilus > Lepetodrilus schrolli. The sequence continues at coordinate 7,599 of JAUTBT010055873.1, read as the reverse complement.
ATATATATATATATATATTAAAGATAAAACTGCCGTTACAGACATCAAAAGAGAAAAGAACAGGAAAGATAATGACAGTCAGATAGATACGTGTATTTAACACACACAAAAAAAGCTCGATGGCACCTAATATTTTACGAGTGCTTCGCTACACTATTCATTCAGCATGAATGTTCCCGGAAGTTCGTTATTCACACACGGACATGATGCATCACATGATACGCTGTGTACCGCATTGTCATTCTTGGTTCAATATCAGCCGGTGCTAACAGGTTTACTGCAACACTCAGAGCTACTGATGTTATAGGTTTCCCCCTGCAATAAACTGACATGCCGTATTTATTAAATACATATAATTTTGGAAGCGGCTCTAAACTCCCAATTCATAAAGCTAACCTAAAACGGCGTATTTAAATCATGCTATTCCACATTACTACGAAAACATATAGGCTATTACCAAATCAAATCGGGCCCAGATGGGCTAAAATACGAGTAGCCCGCGGCATGACTAAATGTTGCAGATGAGTGGAAATAGTCAGTCCATTCTACATTTCAGACTGAAGATCTTCCTGTCTCACAGTATCTGAGGAGACACTTCCCCGAGGAGGTCAAAGCCCTATACACCGAAGAGGTAAATATTATATAGTTTAACCTATGTTACAGGTCTGCTATCATAATCATCCTCTGAACGCTGGATCCAGTTCCTCCTCGTTATACGCTACAGTGTAAGCCTACAGGGTACTAGCATCGATACTCCGGCAATTTACCTACTAATATCTTGACGGATGTTAAATGGTTCATAATGGCCGGGGTTTCGAGAATGAAAGGGTACATGTATTGTTAAATAATGAATTAAGGCCCGGCATCAATGTTCGCGAAAGTTACCTTTCTGACGCAATATTGATAAGATGCGCTGTGTAGAATGGCAATGCAGATATCATCCTTAGTCTGTCAGTACCAATCGGTGCTCGCAGGTTCCGTCTGCCCTAAACTCACAAGCCGTGATATAAGTGAAAGAATCTAGAAAGCGGTTCTATTTTTAAAAAAGGAAAAGAACAAGAAAACAGTTATGAATCTAGTATCTAATAACGTTCTGTGAGCCAATCAGAGAGCTCCAGTCAGTACTTTGCTGCATTGTTAACGGCGACAAGGGCAAGACGACGTTTCCGGTATAGGCCTCGAAATATTATAGAGCAATTATACCCACTCACGGGCGCATGAAGCAGACCATTATATATTATAAATATTTTTTATTTCTATATGTAGTGATCATATTTTGAAAAAGATGAACATAGGGGACCCATCGACGGCAACGACGGCATATTATATAGAAAGGTATATCACTCCGTCCGGCTGGAAATCCACATCACCTCCACTTCGATAGCTAATCTGTTAATATGCGGTTATTTCTACATGCATTACTAAATTGCGAATATGTGCTGTGAAAGTCGGAAATAAGGCGAGTTTTCTGACATTAAAGTCTTCGAGCTACGTTAAGGCATACGGCTTACTTTCCGTTGGTAGTTTTTTTTTTGTGGGGTTGTTATATCTATTTGTAGTGATCATATTTTGAGAAGAAAACAAAAACATAGGGACCCATCGACGGCATCGACGACATATAGAAAGGGATATCACTCCGGCCGGCTGGAAATCCAAATCACCTCCACTTCGATAGCTAATTTGTACAGTAATGATTTCACAACATGCTCGCGCATTCAAATGATCATGTCACTCCATCGAATTGCGAATATTTGTTGAGAAAGTTGACATAAAAGTCTTCGAGCTCCGTTAACCCTCTCCCTGCTGGATTAGGCAAAACACTGTTCATTAAGGCATCTCCGGTTGCGTTCGGCAGGGAGAGGTTTAAGGCAGACGGCTTACCTCACTTCAGTAGTTGTTTTTCCTGGTCAATCGAGAATCTCGTTCCTCGTAAAGTAAAAATATGCAAGAAACAATACAATCTATGAAATACGATGCATATTGCTCAAGAGTTTGGCAAGAGTAATATTTGGACACAAAGCAAAAATTAGATGTTCCCGTTTATTATGCTATGTTTTACTATTACTTTTTTGACCATTTTAGATTACTCATTTTTGAAAAATGGAAGAAAGGACTAATCATTCTTGTGTTCTGCCATTCCTGTGTTCTGCATGTCCACCTGGCCTGTTATTAACGTACAATGCAGCATTCCTCTTTTCTGCCATTCCTGCTTTCTGCCATTCCTGTTGTATGACATTCCTGTGTTCTGACATTCCTGTATACTACCATTCCTGTGTTCCAGACCGTCCGTGGATTATATAACATGGCTGAGAAATTAATCCATGTAGACTCGCATAAAGCTGGAACAGCTGAGAAAGAAAGAACAAACAACGTACAAGCAAGGCCTTTACGTGTACACCTGAAGTAAAAGAAGTCAGCGAATCAATGATCTATGTTACTGTGCAATAATAACATGCATTATGAACACCTTTGCATGTCAACTTTTAGACTTCATCAGGCAGTTGTTGACATAAATCGTTCGTTTTTGGAATTATATGCAGACTATATTCATTTTACGTATGTGCATGCAAATATTTTCATATATTTTACCGCTTACATCAAGTCCATAAACATAATTATTATCTTCGTAAGTTGTCATAAATCAACTTACGTATTACACTGGATTTTTCTTTTCTTTTTGTTACTGTTGGCTGGATTAATATTAAATTGAGTTTATATTTCGAAGTTGTTCTAGTTGTATGTTGATGTTCAAGGAAAGATAAGTCAACATTCGTCAATGTAGGCGATCGGCCAACGTCGGGCTACTTCCGCTTTGCTCCTCGGTATACTTCCGCTTTATACCACATTCGGATAAAGAAAGCGACATCCCCAGATATTATACGCTAGGACCTAAATGGAATGTTGACATGTGCGAGAGGTGCTACGGAAACGCTTTCAGTGTCATGTACTGAATTATTATACATAGAATAGATAATCCAAGTGTAATTTGAGAAGAAATTATATAGAACTACATGGGGCATAGCATAGTCACCATTATCATTTATGAGAGGCTGCTGATACTAAAAATCTACCCAATGAAATAGACTTTACAATTATTCTATTTATAGCTCGTAAATTGTTTGCGCAAAATGTTCTCTAGATGTGTGCCAGGGGTACCACATGAAGTGAGTCCTGAACGGAAGTAAGTACCGCTGGGGTGCGAGGATGATATACCACCAGTCCCGTAGAGTGCAATGTAGGGTGAACCCAACGATCTACGTCATGGAAGATGCTGTAAAATCATCAAAATATTACACAACGATTTTACACGACGTTCAAGTCGATATTGAACGAAGCAACCGTACAATATTTATTTTAAACTGTCACTTTTAATCCCTGGCAGAAAAAAAATGGTAACCAATGGCAATGAATTCCATCGTCAAATATGGGCGTTACCGTTCAGTCCTTAATCGAAGGTCACGAAAGTTGACGAAAGTTGACGAAATTAACTGAATGAATCCATGCCGCGTAGACAGTATCACGTGAGCTACCGGGAACCAGTAGTAGACAGGACCTAGTATAATCGTAAATACTTCGCGACATCTCAGGTCGGAGCAGTGCCCTCGTATTTATGGCTAAATGGTAGGTTTCCATTGCAGCACGTTGTAACATGAAATAGATCGAAGTAATCTCGATCCCGATATTACGAAACTTTTTGACTACGATTTCATGCTCAAGGTCAAATTTTATATGTCGATTTGTGAACAAAACATTGACTTGAGCATGAAATTGGGGCCCGGTAATTTATAAATCAAAGAAATGTATTTATATAGCATTGCTTGTTAGTGTGCACTAGGATTACCTGTTATATGCATAGTAACGCAACATATATTCACTGGATATTTAAGCTGCTAATTGCTGCTAATGTTAAATTCAAGAAATATACTTCTAAATCATTTCTCATTTCTGCGCGGATTGTCTATTCTATGTATAATAATTCAATTTATTATATACTTTGCAGTAGGATAGCGGAATATATCAGTGACGAGAAATCCTGCTGTCAAACTACTTCGGATGCATATAATAAATAGAATATTTAACTGCGTTTCTCAAATACCATGTTTTATGTCATCTCGTGAAGCTGGGAGGCTATATTATTAGCCGCTCGTGATAGCATAGCCTCCCAGCTTCACTCGATGACATAAAACATGATATTTGAGAAACACAGTTAAGTATATATCACGCCCGGCTACATTGTCTATTCTATAATAATTCATTATATTACACTGAGAGAATTTAAGTTCTGTTCGTAAAGGTTTCTATCATATTTAGTTGGCAGTCGCCCGTTTCCGTAACACCTCTCGCACATTCCACTTATGTCCGAGTATCTGAAGTGGCGCTCGGCCGATCCGAATGAATCTGTTACTATTGGTTACATTTCACCATTGCTAATCCCATAGGCGACAGTGTTAATATATTTAAGCATAATTAGTGAGCCAGTGAGTCACATACAAGCAAACATACATTATTGCAAAGATCAACTTTCCGATAGAATATTAATAAATAAAATCGACTCTGAGCCTTACAAATCTACGAAATTAGCACGCTTGTGAATAAAACTGTAAAAGTGCTGGAGGTTATAGCTAACCACTTGTCAGTTAGTAAATCACGTATATGTCGAACTGACTTGGGTATGACAAATTGGCAACTTTTCCTAGCCATATATGCCAATGTATGAGAGGCTGTATAACCTAAAATGGTAGCCCGATGTATTCCGAATGTATTGAGCTAGCATTCCTGGCCACCGGAAGTCACATTGCGCCAATATCCCGCGACCTCCTCGTCCGTTGTAAAGAAATCAAGGTATTGAGCCTGATGGTAAACATATTTACCGATCGTTAGATGCCACGTGATCTACCTATAGTATGTGCTGCAAAACATTTTTGTGTTGTATTTCACCTTGAACTTGGTCAACACAATAATAATCTAGAGGAACCGTTGTGAATATAATATATTATCGTGGCCTATCGCATACTAGTATATCCAATATGTATGCGTATTACTACACATTAACTGGTCGCGATCGCTTTTGTACAGATCAGTGAAAACAGAATATGTCATTGGCAATATCCATCATAGCATAATATGTAATGCATCTTACAATGTAGTATGCTTTTAGTGAGTACAATTTAACTTCAGGCTGAATTCGGGTACAATTTGTATTTAGTAATTAGATTTGATTTAGGCGCGATAGAAGATGTGTCTTCAATGATCGTCAATTTTATCATTTGTTTGCAACAATTTTATAAGGTATGAATTTGTATTTAATATCTGATTAAATCGTATTAATGCTCCGTAAATATCCAGTACCGGTGTAGAGCCTCAAAACACTCCCCCGCTCCCAAAACACTCCCCTAATTATCTATATGTTTAAAGAGAATTTAAAACATACAATCATACAATTTAGTTTATTTATGCAATATTTAGTTTCGTCAATTACAGTCAAGATCGCATGTTTTGCGTATATGATCGGAACAGAACTGGATACTCGAATTACGTGAGCCAATAAATATGTTGTAATGTTCTTGATCTTAGTTTCACTATTTTTGTTTGATGAGATTGTTTATCGTTTGATCTCTTCGTGTGAGACGTTTACTAAAGTATTCCCATTCTTGAGATACCCATGAATAATTACGGGGCATGACCTCAGACTTGGCCATTCAAAGGACACGATACCATGGAGTATTTATTTTGGCCACTTCGACAACTCGTGGTCTATGTCTAAGTCGATGAATGACTAAACAGAACGACAATTTCATCGATGACATAATTCATGTACATATGCCCTGTCATTGTCAACTTTAATGGCAATTCTGATGGTAGATGAAACGTGTCCATACATGTGTCTTCACCTAGTCACCAGAACGCTTTAAAATAATTATTAATAACCCCAGGTTGTTTGCATTAGGTACAATGCATAACACCAGTTTAGAAATATAGGGGGAGTGTTTTGGGGCTGAAGGGGAGTGTTTTGGAGTGATTGGAGTGATTTCTGGCTGACCGTGGGAGTGTTTTGGGGCTGGCCTCAAAACACTCGAGAGTGAGCTTCCTAGGGGAGTATTTTGGGACTGCTACACTGGCATTCGTGTGCTAGTTCTAGTGAGGTTAATTAGGTTGGAGTTGTTACTGGATTGTTTGAATATTTCGCATCCTGTATGCTGTGGTTTATTTCAAAGATGTGTTCTTTCCACGGGTTGAATACAATTTTTCTCATTGAAATTAACACGTACACTAGGACGGACATCAATAATTCAGGTCAAAGCTAATCAACATCATTAGGTCATCGGGTGTGGAAAGTAAACTGGACACGGTCTTCAATATTAAATGACCCACTTATTATTTCGCCCGTACGGTGACTATGCAGATCAATAACCTGAAGTGGAAATAGCGTAGCTTATTGTTATAGTATTTAGTGGACCCATTTGACATCATGAACAAATGGATTGCCACGCATGAATTGTGCCGCTTCTGAACCACGTGACTGCGAATACTAGTATCCCAGAGAAACACAGACAAACACACACACACACACACACACACACACGCGCGCGCGCGCACAAACACACACACACACGCACATACACGGCATGGCCGTAACATAAATACATTATATATGAGGGTTGGTTGGGGGCATGGTGGGGGGGGTAAACAAAACAACGTGTGGGTGGGTGAGAAAAAGAAGGAAAGAGAGAGAGAGAGAGGGGGAGAGAGAGGGGAGAGAGATGTAAGAGAGAAAGAGGAGAGAGAGACAGAGCGAGAGAGAGTTAGAGAAGAGAGGGAGAGAGAGAGAGATAGAAACAAGAGAGAGAGAAAAGAGAGAGAGAACAGAGAGGGAGAGAGAGAAGAAAGACAGCTGGTTGTACGATGAACAAATAATTATTGAACGCACATGGCATATACACGGATAGATATTTGCCTTCATGTACGTGCGCACTAATAGGAGGTTCATTTTGTTCCTATCAGCATAGTTGTTATGACGACTGCATTCATGAGCTGCGATGTGATTTTCACGGTCCGCTATAATGTGGGTAGTTTGTATATGGTAGGCTATATTACATTTACAGTCCCTTTATGTAAACTTACCTAATAAAACTTCATACTTACGCAGAGAAAGTTGTCGCATATATCTGGAATACCCAGTTGACACACACACACACACACACACACACACACACACACACGCACAAACACACACACACACAAACACACACACACACGCACAAACACACACACACAAACACACATATATATATATATACATGTATATGCTGTGTTGTAGACTACATTTACAAACTTAAGTGGCTGTTTTAACCACGCCAAGTCTAGAAGCGAAATAAAGAAACAGAATGGCATTCAGCAATGTCTTCGGAGTGTTAATAAAATAACAGCACTCACAGGTAGCAGAATGTATGGAAAGCACGAAATAAAGTTGATAGAGCTTTCAGCATTGACCGAAATACAGACATATTATATTATGCTTGGTGTGCTTAATATGATGGTTTTAAATATATATATATATATATGCCTTACATACAATAAAGAAATTAACTGAAGTTTTAT
>JAUTBT010055862.1:0-15306 GCA_032361225.1 Lepetodrilus schrolli | reverse complement strand
GAACATTGATGCCGGGCCCCCGGGGCGGGATTTGAACCTGGAACTTTTGGCTCCGAAGTCCAACTGTTCTACCACTGTGCTACCACCCGCCCCAACAGAGTATAGTATACGGAGAGCACTGGTCTAGTGGTAGTGAGTGCTGCATAACCTGGAGGTCCTGAGTTCGAGCCTAGCTCAGTCCGTCACATAGGACTCTGGAGCTAAATACAATGTAGACGGATATTGTTCCTCCTAGTTTAAATCCAGTACTTGTTGCCAGTAGAACATCTATATATATGATCCAATATGAGTGGTCATATAATACTGAATTTATTAAACGAGTTGGCAAAACTTATATTATGTGAGACTGCTGAGCATTATATAGTTTTTGCCAATGAGTTTAATAAGTTCAGTAATATATGAACACGAATGTGAGATTCTATTTATCACATAACAGTAGAAACTATTGTAATATCGATTTTCAGTCACAAACACTATATATAGCAAATGTCTTGGGAACTGGGTTAAAGCACGCAGACAAAATATAGTTCCAAGTAAATGTGCAAATATTAATAAATGTGTTTGCATATTTAATTGAAGAAATCTTTAAACTTTATATTCGACAAATTAAGTGCCATGAAGAAGCTTTATGAGAGGTCCAAAAAGACTTTGATATTGCATATGAATATAATTATAAAAATCTATTGTGTTATTGCACTAGTGAAAATATCTATATTTATATCATGGGTTTATTGCATTCCAAAACTCCTAAGTTGTGTGATAAATATGTTTATTGTGTTTGCATTTTCCTGATCAGACTTGAGTCTCAGACAATCTAGATACTTTAATGTTATGTGTTTGAATGTTGTTATGATTAATGCCAGTGTATATAGATGATGTGAAAGTCAATCAGGTTTGTCAGCGTTTCTAAGGTCAGACCGTGGATCGCTCTGTACGTTTAATGTAAGTGTCCCCAGGGTGGGGCGCGGAACCAGACACAGACTTGTGATTTATTCCCCAGACCAGACAAGGCAATCTGATTCGCTCACATGGTTAGGGTTAGGATTTGGGTTAGAAAATAATTTTTTTCATAAGTTGGGTCGCGTGAGTCGATCGGATTGACAGGAATTGGCTCCACGTGTGGGGAATTGATCTCATCTCTCCTCAGCCTTTCATCAGAATTTTTATTTATTTTTATTTATGGAAAATACTAAGATCTGTAATATTTTGTCCTGTTCTTGGTCCATGTAATTGTATTGAATTGTTAATGTTAATATTAAGTTCCATATTTTCCATATTTGCCAGATTTATTGTTCCGTTTTTGATTTCCTGCAATGTAGAACAATAATTCACTGACTGGATTATCTTCATAAATACAGCAACTTGTCTGTGAAGTGTTAGTAATCAAAGTATTAGTAACCAAATTATTAGTAATCAGATTATTAGTAATCAAAGTATTAGTAATCAAATTATTAGTAATCAAAGTATTAGTAATCAAAGTATTAGTAATCGAAGAGTAAAAATAATGTTTCTGAAAACGCTGTCAGTTTTATTGCATGATGTTGGCCACATCAGTATGGACTCTCACTCGTGCTATAAATGACGTTAATTTCCGCAAGCCTGAGCCAGTGTCGCTTTAAGTGTTCAGACACACAGTCAATGTTTGGTCTCCATTCCAGCCACTGGAAATTAATTAATCATACTCAGTTTCGGCTGTCTAGACACGCAGTGTGTAAATGTAGACTGTGGATATAAATAAGTAAGTTTAAGTGCTATTTAGCAACAAGATAATGTCACAACTTCCTTTTTCCATGCAGTCGTTTGTATGCAAGATTTTGGCGGTAACTGCAAGACCAATAAACCTGAAATGTTCCTACATAATAATGGCTCAAAACATTGTCCAAATTGACTCCCCTCTCTACGTAAGACTGTTAGAGTCTAAACTTATTTGAATGTCACAACTTTGTAGGCTCAAAGATTTTACTGGAGTTGTCTTGAAAATTCCAATGATTGTGTACGAGATAGCGTTGGATATTCAAATTTAATCATGTTGATATGATGACTGTATCTGTGACATCGTCATTCTTGTATAGGTGAAGCAGAAATACGCGTGGGTGAAGTTCATACCAACAAAACATTAATAAAAATTCTTCAGAATTAGAAGATACAATTAAACAAGTTATCAATTTTAAAAGTGTTTTTTTTGTGGGTACTTTAGTAGAATCTGTTCAAATTGCTGGAGACATATTTAGGGTACTTTTGATAAGAGTTCCTTCACAGTGCTCTGATGTGTTGATCGTCACGTATGGGTGAAAGATTCCTGGTTTGACGTAAAAGAATAATTCACTGACTGGTGTGTTAAAGCAAGTGTCTGAATTAGTGAATACATAGAACGTAGGAACAGACTGATAAAATTCTAAACGTATGCATTTATTCATTAATACACATTCACTGAAGCAATTAACTTGATTAAAGAGATATTCAATATTTATGAAATCTTTGCTTGAAAGTTATCATGCTATGTCCAGTGCTCAAATGCAGATTCATATATTCATTGGATTTTTTTTTAGATATTTAAAAAAAATAATTTAAAAATGACCTTGACCTATGACGCTGCATGTATCTATTTCCTGTTCTAAGTTCAGAGGTCAGAGATAATACTTTTCGATGAAGTGCTACACTGGAGATTAAGAGTAACTATTTGTGAGAGGCCCAGCACTCAAAGCTGTCTACTGTCTACTAGCTTAGAAACACACACACACACATACACACACACACACACACACACACACACACACACACACACACACACACACACATATACAGTTGTAAAAGTTACGGCCAGTGCAGTTATTCAACAGATATTTATAAAGCTTCCAGTAATGCAGTTATAAAGTGAATATTATTTAATGTATTTGTGAATTATGTATTTATCCAAAATATTGATTCTAACAATATTGTATTGGTAATTTAAAATAATTTGCTATTAGCCATTTGATATTCAAAGAAAGCTATACGAAGCACAAGTCATTCAAACCTGAAATTTATGGAAACGGTGGTTTTATTCATTGTTGGGTGTAGTTTATGTGTGCATTATCTCAAGCCAATATTGATTTCAAGTTAGTTTTGTAGTCATGCTGTTAAATTGGCTGTTTTGTTTTACAGAGTCCAGATCAAAATGACTGACAAATGCTGCTGAGACTTCTGTGGCTAAGCTGACTGATACCAACAGATCAGATTTGGTTCTCTGACTAGGTCGGCTCTACAAGACTGAGACTGGATTGCAGGAGAATTATTCAAAACTTAATAATATCTGTTAAATGTACTTACTTAAATGTTTTGAGATGATATGTTTCGATCAATATCAGTTATCCTCAAAAATAAATTAGAGCAATTTAAAGAAGATCGGCGGTTGACATGAAATATTTTGTTTGCATTCCGGCCTGCAGATTACTAAACATTTCTGAGTACGATTTCTTGCTCAGCTCAAATTTTCGTTCATAAATCCACATAACATTTGAGCTTGAGGATGTAATTGTACTCAGAAAGTTTCGTAATCTCGTGGCGCGGTTCTATTAGTGCGACTTTACCACATTAAGAGAAATCCATTATGGACATTGCCGGTAATTGCAATGGAAATATTTTGTTTCCACACAGCGTTAGTTGACATTTGTGACTCATTCTTTTTTACCGATTAATCTTCTATGTTTAACTCTTTCCATGTTGGAGGCAACCAGAGAACAGTGCTTGTGTCTAATCCAGCAGGGAAAGGGTTAACCGACTGTCTGGTTTTGTAGAATTATATAGTATATAGGTAAGAACACAAATGTCACTGTGTCTCGAGGTGTAGCACCATCATTTTGTCATCTTACATCGTACGACTACACTTTCCTATAAAAAGCCAGATTGGAGTTCTCGGGCGCGCAATGAACCATGGGATAGCATCGGGATACACAAACCACATACTCGTACACACCCAACTCCACACATTGCATAACAATGATAAAAGCACATGAACCGAGTCCTCTTTAGCATGGCGAGCCCGCCTGGACCATCGTTGAAATAATTAATTTAAAATGTATAGAAAGGCGATACAAATATTTGCATTAAGCCGTTATGTAAAGGAGACATTAAAGTTTTATGTTTTAAAAATGGATAGATATTTTAGATTACGTACATTTACTCGTTGCAGTATGAGTGACTTTGTGTAGACTTGTATAGGGACTCGTCCACAGGCTTACTTAAAAATGAAAAGAGACCACGTTTTAACAAATGGGATGAAATTGGTTAATAAATGTGTTCATAATAATATTGGAAGTTGTATTATACATGTAAGAATTTCACACAATCTCATGTACACCGTTTAGCTGTATTTTATTAACTTATATTTTATTAACTTGTATTTTATTAACTTGTATTTTTATTAACTTGCATTTTATTAACTTGTATTTTTATTAACTTGTATTTTTATTAACTTGTATTTTATTAACTTGTATTTTTATTAACTTGTATTTTATTAACTTGTATTTTTATTAACTTGTATTTTATTTACTTGTATTTTATTTACTTGTATTTTATTAACTTGTATTTTATTAACTTGTATTTTATTAACTTGTTTTTCTCTCTTCTGGGGTATTTCAGGTAATTTATGTTTTTTGAAAGAATAGAAAAGTGTTTACTGTGATTTGAAAATGAATATTTGTGATTAGGCCAGATAGGGCCTACTTGTTTATCAGTTTTTTGTTTATACAACGGCTTGTTATATAGATTTATTTATTATACTTATTTGTTAGCTGCTAGAAACACCGTAATTTAGGCAAATCTAAATTTTATCACAAACATGAACAGTACATATGAATACGTTTTACTACAAAAAATCAGGGAAATAACTTGTTTGTTTTTCTCTCTCGACTAGATTTCCAATCATATCTGTGACTGTGTCTCCGATACAACGATGCAACTGCTAGCTAATAAATTATCATGCCTGTCTTATCGCATAGCAACATGTCATGTACTAGTAGGCCCTATTACAGATCAATCGGCCATGATTTTTATCTTTCACGGAATAATATTAGTTAAAAAGATCTGTATTTGACTCGCTTGCTATTAATAACAGCGACACAGGCCGTACCGTCAAACGATCGCTTCTTTTCGACAGAAGTAACAGAATACAAGGGCTACCGATCATAATTTAGTTTAATGGGATCATGTACATGATGTATATATCGCTTATCATTACAAAATCTGTCAAATTAGGATACATGACATCTCTAAAATGGTCTAATTCAGGAATTCGTCTTGATCGAATCCATCTCTGACAATGGCTGACAAATTTTGTTTATCCCAAAACGGAAGACGATTGCACATGCGTACTCGCGTTCCAATCTGGCTTATTATGTGTGCATAGTTAACCTCCCACAGTTAACCTCCCACAGAACGATCGTAGCACTATGAGAGTCACAACTACAATGAATTTATATTGAGTTATGACTCTTATGTAGAGCTACAATATTTTTGTGGAAGAGGGGCCAGGCCTTTAGTTGGCAAATCTGGTGATATTTCGTCAATATGTTTTCAATGAGATTAAATTTATAAATGTTTACATCTGGGACAATAAATGGGATATTACACAATTTAAATAAATAAATAAATATTCCATTTATTAAGCACAGGACTCCATGCTAATCCATATTTTCTGTTCTTTATGAAATAATTGTTTCTTGATAAAACTTTTGAAAATAAGTTAATTCTTGGCATTCCAGTAGGTTTTGATATAAAATATATTGTGTAATATCTCACAATTTACCCAATATTTGTTAATGTGTACCACATGCAGGAAAATGGGTACATATCTTGTTTCTTGATAAAATATTTTTACCAAAGTATTTTCACTAAAATTTAATTCCCACCATTGGTAACTTTGGGGATGCATTTGGAGATATTGTTGGGGATAGATTTTGAAATGTTGTAACATGAAAGTCATTTTGGTCTGTGACAGCCGCAATGGCCCCTACCCTTTCCCTGAGACCATAACTTGTGCTGTCTGGTAGCCCAGGTTTTGGCCTTGGGAACTGGGTGTGGTACCCTTCGTCACCCGGCTCCTGTGCATCGGCTATGTGGAACACTGCTGGAAATCTACATGGAAAACTTGACGTGTGCATGAAAACGTTACATCTAATCTACGTGTAAAACTGACGTGTGCATGAAATGTTACCTCCACGTGATGTGTACATGAAAAACTTACGTCTACATGGAAAACTGACATGTGCATAAAAAAAAAGAAAATGTATATGTGAAATACTGACGTGTGTGTGTATGTGTGTATTTTGTCGAGAGCTTAGAGCGGCTTATCAGTTTGGCAGGAACATGCCTGTAGAACCAGCTGTTGCTGTAAGTACTGGCTGGTACATCAGGTGTAAACCATCGAATTGTCTACAACTCTGCTGTTGAGTACACCATGGGCTATCACACCACCATTTGTGGGAGGTGTGTCAGCGTACCTCTATATTTGTGGGAGGTGTGTCAGCGCACCTCTATATTTGTGGGATGTGTGTCAGCGTACCTCTATATTTGTGGGAGGTGTGTCAGCGTATCTCTATATTTGTGGGAGGCGTGTGTGCATTTTGTTTGGAAAGCAGGTTTTTCCCACTGAACTGCACTACAATTGATTGGAAGACGGATACAAAATAACAGGTCGCAGGGAAATGCTTTCCACAGATAAAGTGATGCAATGCTTCCAGGTGTACTGCAGTGAAGCAGTATCCTGTTTGTTAGACGATATGTGGCTGGTACTGATGAACCAAGGATGCTAAATGTCATGTTGGAGTGCAGATGTTGTAACATCTCTGTGACTGCACTGGACAGGCAAGATCTCTAGATGGCGAGGCCAGCAAGGGTTGAGACCTTCGACCTCCAAGACCCCATTTATGTAATTATTGTACATTATAAAATTTTGGATGGGGCTTTTATGCCACAAGTGATGTGTATTTGAACAAGGTTTAAGTAAAGCAAATATTAGTACACAGTCTATTAAGATATTGTGTAATACTCCAAATATCCTAGATGTTAATTTTGGATGAATCTTCTTATAAGTGTTGTACATTGTAGATATTCTAGTACTAGTATGTATCCTTTGACCTGACTTGGAAGTCATGCTAGGAATTGTCATCTACCTCACATTTATTGTGTTTATTGTCCAGCATCAAGTAGTGTACATGTCTATAACAAACTTTATAGCAATCTACAGTGTGTTGATATTTAATGAAGACTAAATGTTTATAGTGTAAAGTAAAGTTAATGTTATGTAATATTTTTAATATATTCTGTTTTCAATTTAACAAGTTTTTACCTGTCATCAATTCATACTGCTACTGTTCTAATATTACTGTGTTGATTCAAGAGAATAAAGTTAACTAGACTTCCTATTTCTGTCTAATTTTGATTTATCCCAGGATGAGAATCTCATGCAGTTTGGAGGTACACAGTGGATGAATACCCAATTTGGGCACCACCAATTAGCAGAAATGTATTCAAAGTCATGTGTTGATGTCGCTAACAAATGACCATTGAGGAAGTGTCAATTAATTGGATTAAATATGGCAAGTGGCAAACATTGCGAGATATTCAGGCCATGCAACGTGGTATAGAGCTATTCTAGCAGGACTAGTAATTGTGCAGCTACAATTTGGAGGTACACCGTGGATGGTGTCAAAAGTTGCCGATATAATATATATAACGCTTGCGACTAACATTAATTTCACTACGGGAAACAATTTGTAATCCCTTGTAACCTTTGGGCTATTGTCTGTCACAGATGTCCTCCAGCTATCGCTATCTTGTTGGATGCTTAGCCTCCAGAAATCAGGCAACTCAGATTTTACATTGCATTTTGAAGCATACATAAAATCAGCTGGTGATCATGCATTCATTCAAGACTGATACTTAGTGCAGTTTCCACAGACATGACAATACTTCAGAGAGTTACAGTTTGCCACGTGATTTCAGTTACTGCAGTGGGGAGGAAAACCTGCAACAACCAACAGTAAGGACTACAAGCAGTAACTACTTGTACAGACTTTGTCCTCGTAAATGGATCTCTCCGCTGTGGTGCAGATCATTCTTTCATGAAGCACTCAAATCCATTGTAAGACTACCGCTCGTGTAGTGATCAGCGACAAAGATAGATAGAGGGCGCTGTGGTTTCGATGGATACGAGAACGTCGGGGAAAGTATTCTCAGGATAACATTTCAAATCGAACATGAAGTTTCTTCAAGATATAATTTATTTCAATAAATATAACAAAAATAACAGGCAATATTGTATTCATAAAATAGATATAGTATGCAATAATGTTAATAGATGTAGTATACAATATATTGCTAATAATATAGATATAGTATGCAATATTGTGTTATATCATCAAGTGCGATAAACAAATTTTACACATGACATGCATGAGATTGGCAGTGAATAAGTCTGACTAGATTCAAAATGAAGTGTTTCATGTACAGTTTCCAACTGCATGCACAAAAAAAACATTTTACTTGCAACAAAATGACTAGAAATAATATATTTTCACCAATATAATAAATATAAATAACATAAGCATGGCAAACACTGCCATGCATTCCGATCTAGCCGACGTACAAGACAACTACTTGATGTCACAGAGCGCGGCCACCCCACGGAGGATCCAGTGATCAGGACTCTGGCTGGTCTTCAGCAGCAGTATGGTGATATAGGTCAGGTCGGTTCTGTTGGGTTTCTTGTAGACCGGACACTGGTAGAGCCTTACGTCTTTAGGCGCAGTGGAGTTGATGGCGTACATGTGCACCACGGGCAGCGTGCTGAACAGAATTGTGGCTGTGGACTCGCACAGCCGGCAGTTCCTGCGGTCCCACCCCGCACCGTCCAGGTACAGTCCGTAGATGTACACGCCCTCCTGTACAACCAATCAGAGAGCTAGTTACAGTAACCAATCAAGAGCCTTCCTTACAACGTGCAGTCTTAGTACAATGTGATGTCTTAGATACAATGTGTATACACCCTCCTACACAGCAAACAACAACCTCAGAGTTGTAATGGACTGTAAATGTATTGTGTGTACGCAAACACTAGGAAAAAAACCCCTGCAGTTATGGGGAGATCTCTGGTCATCACATCGTCTCAAATGGGTGAAAGATTCCCGCAGTGACGTTAAACTCCATAATCACTGGTCTGCACATTGTACATGTGTACATGATAATTTGGTGCTCTACGTTGCAGTGTGAATCTCACCCATACGCAACAACGCAACAAATCTGTTAATATTCAGAGTTGAGCTTTGTCTTTTGGGAGTTGATTGAATTGGGATAACAAAGTTTATTACAGTGATTTCTCACAGAATATAAAATATGGAAACACTTTGTCAAATTTCCATGTTCACAGACTGATATTGAGAGAGAAAACAAATATACATTTTAAAACTTGAACAAACTAACTTTTGAAATTCATGAGTCTTTTGAATAGGATTACCGCAATCAAGTCTTTTAAAATCTTTTTATTGGGGTTTAGACCTGCTTTCAGAATTCTTTCACTTCTATGTCATGGAATCTAATTGGACTATGTAGTACATATAAACGTGGTGGCTGGCACCAAGACTCACAGTAGGAGGGCTACTGATGTCTTCCTTGAAGCTCTTGAGGACGTCGTTGTGCAGTGTGACCGAGTCCAGCGCCCAGCCCTTGTGTGCTCGCGTCACCTCCTGTCTCATGGCCGTCAGGAAACCTGCAGGTCAAGAAGGGTCAAGACAGGTCATTGTAACGGCAGGTCACTAGCCTGGACATGGCGACTTCTCCTCTCAGTTCGATGGAGAAACGCATGTAGTGCTACAACAGCTAAGACTCTGATTAGCTACAACTATTATAGATAACAGTTCATGAAACAAACTTGCAATTGAAGCATTCATAAAATTGGACCACTATTGTATAACACTGCAGAGAAGCAGAGACATAAAGAATACTGCTATCAGCAGCTTTACATATCTGGCCTCCGTTCCACAGAACGATTGTAGCACTCCTATACTTTAACATAGAGTAACTATTCTCGTAGTGCTACGATCGTTCTGTGGAATGGGGGTCTGGACGTCTCTGGCCTCTGTTCCATAGAACGATCATAGCACTAGAGTCGTAACACTATGTCAACGTATAGGAGTTACTAGACTCTTGTGGCGCTATGATCGTTCTATGGATTTCGACACAGAAACACTGTCTGGTGTAGAGAGTAATGTTACCCTGAGGATTGAAGAAGCCGGTCATCCAGAAGACATCAGGCCTGCCTTCGTACACCCAGTGTCGGAACTGTTCGTTTCTATCCAGGAGCTCTGTGAACCAGAATCCCAGAGTAGACGACTCCCACGAGATCTTCCGCCACAGATGTGGCACACGGGCGTCAAACATGTTGTCCAGGGCGTCACGAAGGTTCTACAGACGACCAGAACACTGGGTTACTAAATCTACATCAGTCAGTAGTGTACAGACTAGGATATAAGTAACACAGGCATCCTGCTATGTTTACTCCTGAATATAAGTGTGGGTGGAACAGCACTACCTAGTTGGTGGTAGAAGGTTGGATTTCGTGAGTGAGTGAGTGATCATGGAGTTTAACGTCGCTGCGGGAATCTTTCACCCATTTGCGACGATTAACCATTTACTTATTTTACTATATGGGTTTTAAAAATGAAGAAGCATTAAAACATGCAAAAAGGTATTCAACATTATGCAAATGATGTAATAGCAAGATGAATAGTAATATTATGTATATGATTTAATAGCTTGGTGTAGTTGATAAGTAATTTAAAACCTTCCATATAGACCAATTGCCTTTAAAAATGATATTGGATTTCGTGATCAACAAAATTATCTGATGTAATATGCAGGCATTAATTCTAAAGATGTACGATGTGCACAGCACAGCCAGCATCCGTGGCTCATCAGTGCCAGCCAACACTGCACGTTTTCTCTTATAAATTGACAAGCCTTGATGTCAGCTAAATCCAAATTGAAGCTAGACTCGTAGATATCCTAGTGGAGGTGCAGTCTATTCCCCGGACTCGGAGAAACTCCCGGCAATATGATTGGCTCACGTGGTTAGGGTTAGGGTTAAGAAAATATTTTATTCATATTTTTGATCAAATGAGCCAATCAGATTGCTAGGAATTGGGTCCGGTGAATGGACCGTACGTGCAGGTCCAGTGACTGACCTCGCTCATGATAATGGTTCCATCGATGGCCAGCTGAAGGTCAGTGAGAGTGAGATGCACCATGGTCAGCACGCGCTGCATGCGGTCAATCTCCTGTCTGAGGAAGATGACCAGTGGTGTCAGGAAGCCCAACTTCTTCAGACGATCTTTCACCTGTGGAAGTAATGCCTAGCATTTACTTCGTCTGATTATGATTATGATTATTATTATTATAATAGCGCAAATATCCAGAACTGCTCAAATGCGCTCTTGTGAGATGTGTGGACAAGGAAGCTGATACATGGTGTAAACATTCACACCTGTCATGTCGGCAATATTTAGAGAACATACTTACTTTTTAATAAATTGTACATTAAACGTTGTGCTCCCCAAAATGACACAAAATGGGCGTCAACACAAGCTGTGAATCATGGAATCACTAAGTTGTCTTGGATTAATATATATCCTGATATCAGATATGAGAATACCAAAATGCTTTTGGAGGAAAATAATTTGTATTGGTAGAGACATCGCATTACTAGGCCTGGCTGGACAGCCATTTTTCAGGACCAAAAGATTTATCCTAATCCTACGCAGCCAGCTCATATTTTTTGTAGTAAAGAGTAAAGTTGGATTGACATATCTTTTTCTCTCATATCGTTCACAGAAATGATCTAAATGAAAATAAATTTGTTGAAATCAGTGGAAAATTCTCATGTCTGTGATATCCCTCCATTCAGTCTGAGGACAGGCCCCGATATTACAAAACCTTTTGAGTGCAATTTCAAGTTCAAGATCTGATTTTATATGGGGCATCAAACTTAGAGTTGGGCATGAAATTGTACTAAAAAAGGTTATGTAATCTTGTGGCCAGGATGCCTCCGCTGTGATTTGTAGGGTACCGTGAGGTATGTAGACGGTGGGTGACTCACCTCGTGAGGTATGTAGATGGTGGGTGACTCACCTCGTGAGGTATGTAGACGGTGGGTGACTCACCTCGTGAGGTATGTAGGCAGCAGGCAGTTTCTCCAGCATGTCCTCAGTGATCTTGTACACCACCGTCTCCCTGGTCTCACCTCCACCGCCCCCGGAGTCCTTGGGCTGGATGCTCAGCATCGTGTCCAGCACAGACACAGCCATGTTGGTCTGGTACCTGCAGACACACGTCACACATCACACACACGTCACACACACATCACAGCACATCATGCCACAATCTTGTCGTTCACTTCTCAAACATAGACTGCTGCTCTCACTCATGATACACAATCACTTCTCACTCACGATACACAATCACCTCTCACTCATGATACACAATCACTTCTCACTCACGATACACAATCACCTCTCACTCACGATACACAATCACCTCTCACTCATGATATACAATCATGATACACAATCACCTCTCACTCACGATACACAATCACCTCTCACTCATGATACACAATCACCTCTCACTCATGATACACAATCACTTCTCACTCACGATACACAATCACCTCTCTTTCATGATACACAATCACCTCTCACTCACGATACACACAATCACCTCTCACTCACGATACACAATCACCTCTCACTCACGATACACAATCACCTCTCACTCATGATACACAATCACTTCTCACTCATGATACACAATCACCTCTCTCTCACGATACACAATCACCTCTCACTCACGATACACAATCACCTCTCACTCATGATACACACTCACCTCTCACTCACGATACACAATCACCTCTCTCTTGTGATACACAATCATCTCTCACTCATGATACACAATCACCTCTCACTCACGATACACACTCACCTCTCACTCACGATACACAATCACCTCTCTCTCGTGATACACAATCACCTCTCACTCACGATACACAATCACCTCTCACTCATGATACACACTCATCTTTCACTCATGATACACAATCACCTCTCTCTCGTGATACACAATCACCTCTCTCTCGTGATACACACAATCACCTCTCACTCATGATACACAATCACCTCTCTCTCGTGATACACACAATCACCTCTCACTCATGATACACAATCACCTCTCTCTCATGATACACAATCACCTCTCTCTCGTGATACACACAATCACTCACTCATGATACACAATCACCTCTCTCTCGTGATACACAATCACCTCTCACTCATGATACACAATCACTTCTCACTCGAGTCACAATCACCTCTCACTCTGACACGTATAATGAATAAATTAATGGTTTATGTCACAGTGGGAATATTTCACCCAACACGTGACGACTGACATGTACCGATATCAATACTAACGTGATGTCAGCGTTTGTGTGCAGGCCGAAAGCCTCGGGCGAGTCGACCAGCGGCAGACTCTCAATGAAGTTCATAATCTCGGTCATACTCTTGAGGTGTGGAATCTTGTAGCCCACGTAGAACTGGAATGTGGACTGGAACATGAAGTCTCCAAACCAAACCTGAAACGTGAAGACAGCAGACATGTACATGGTCCTCATGTTCCGCCGGGGGCGTGAATTCATGCATCCGATCAGTGTTCAGCAGAGGACGTGGAATTCATACATCCGATCAGAGTGTTACGACCTTCAATCTTTGGAGCATACCCCATGAAAGCATAATGTGTGTAAGTCAACAAATCAACGTACTGTCATTTTAATTTATTTTAGATATTTTTTTAATTGGGGTTTAGAGCCGCTTTCAAGATTCTTTCACCTATATTACAGCTTGTCAGTTTGGGGCAGGAGGAAACCTGCAACATCCGTGGCACTGAATGTTGCAGTAAACCTGCGAGAACCGGCTGGTAGTGACAAGACCAAGGATGATAACTGCACTACAACTCTACAGACAGCGCATCCTATCAATATCGCGTCAGAAAGGTAGCTTTCGCGAACACTTATGCCGGGCTCCCGGGGCGGGATTTGAACCTGGAACGTTTGGCTCTGAAGTCCAAGGACGTAACATACTAGTAGAGTCATGCTAGAATCATTTCCATGTCGAAGTTGTCAGTGTATAACAATGTCCGATGCTTTATGCTACCAGACCACAGTACGTGAACACATCTTACCTTGGAGAACGTGTTGAGCAGCCGCTTGTCGTAGTCGTCTGTGACTCGGCCCCCGTACTGGACTTCCGCCAGCATGTAGCGCACAGTCGCCCACGACACTCCCTGCAACAACCAGCAGTCAGTGCAAGTGGCAAACATTACAACAACCAGCAGTCAGTGCAAGTGGCAAACATTACAACACACAGCAGTCAGTGCAAGTGGCAAACATTACAACACAGTGGCAGTAGGAAGTAGTGGTCAGAGAGGAAAATGAAAAGATCAATTTGCAGTAAAACTGAAGAGTGTACCAGGAAATAAAAATACAGAGAAATTGGAAAGGTAGGGATATCTAGTGAAGTTTTGTAACTTTACCTTCTTGATGTCGATATCATCCAAGTGGTTCTGGACAAACTGGACACTGGCTATCCAGTCAGCCGTGTTAAACTCGTAAGGAATATTCCATCCCAGTGGACCGAACTTTCGTCTTTCCTGCAGTTTACAAGACAGAATTACAGAACATGCCACACCTTCAGAAGAGCGTTAACTCATAGTCTGAATGAATTAATGAATGAGTGCTTTATTCCACAGCGGGAATATTTCATAGTAACTATCCTGAAGTAACTAAAATTTAGTCCCAACAGTTAAACTTGTCCCGATATCATAAGTTGTGAATCACCAAGATTGTAGCATTTAACAATGAGGGCCTAATTTGACACGTATAGAGTAAGGTACTGCGGGCAGAGAGTGACACGTGTAGTGTAGTCTATGGCTGGTAGTATGGTAGTGTGACACGTGTAGTGTAGTCTATGGCTGGTAGTGTATGGCTGGTAGTGTGACACGTGTAGTGTAGTAGTGTACGGCGGGTAGTGTGACACGTGTAGTGTACGGCTGGTACGACCTGCTGGTAGTGTAGTAGTGTAGTGTACGACTGGTAGTGTAGTGTAGTATAAGGCTGGTACAACCTGCAGTGTAGTGTAGTAGTGTAGTGTACGGCGGGTAGTGTGACACGTGTAGTGTACGGCTGGTACGACCTGCTGGTAGTGTAGTAGTGTAGTGTAC
>JAUTBT010055851.1:0-15307 GCA_032361225.1 Lepetodrilus schrolli | reverse complement strand
GCAAAGTTAGATAATTCATAGATTAACATACATAAGCCCATATTCTAAAATAGCCATCTCCCAATCCATCGTATTTTATAAATTCACTTTAGATCGAGGTCTATTTAAAAAAAAAGAATTTAATTTAAATCAAAGGTTTATGGAGCTACACCGGTAGACTGACTTTATTTCACAGGGCATTAATAGTGTTGACACTTCCACTGTTAGAGACGATCTCTGGCAACAGTTACTGATTTATTTCTATGTCATTTTCAGAGATATTTCACTGTTTACAGACTGTGTCTTTACAGTATACATGTATCTAAACACCTAAGAAAAAAATGTGGACTGTTTATTTTGCTAAAAAAATGTTTGCACAGCATTCGGATTGTTATTTTTTAAATTAAATTTCGCACAAATCGGAGTAGTTTGCATCTCTGTGCATTCACCTTAACTTAAATTTAAGAACTTTTAAAAACCTTCAACAGAAAAGTTATGATATTTAAGGCTTTTCAAGGCCTTGAAAACTGATTATTGAATTTAAGACTTTTCAAGGGTCTGCGGGAACCCTGTATTATTATTATTATTATTGTTATTATTATTATTGTTATTATTATCATTATTATCATTATCAGTATCATTACTGTTAGAAAGTAGCATAGTAACAGTTGTTTTCTTGTGTGGCATGGTATGATATCTACTGACCAAAATATAAATATCAATGATTTCATGTCAGCATTTTTGGATCGTGTAGTCAGTAGATGACTGTGTTACAGTTAACTCTCTCCATGATGAAGACGCCCTAAAGAAAAGTTCCCATGCCTAATCCAGCCTGGTGTGGGTTAATACAACCGTAGCCCGATATTAATTAGCGTTACCTAATTAATTTGTGTTCAAGGATAATCCAAAATGTAAAAAAAAAACATGAATGAATTACTTAAAAACTGATGTCACTCTAAACAGTGCAATCGATCCATAAACCAGACTAATGCAAAAAGTAACTTCATTTAGGGGGGGGGGGGGGGGGTCAATTCCCAGGTTGAATGACTGACTTTTGGCCAGACCACAATTGTTACCCATGTAGCTGGAATGCCTAGTCACATGTACAGCTAATAAAGTAGTCATCGACCAGCATACGACAGACATAACCTGCTCCCCGACACACGATCAATACATGGCTGCAAAAGTACATTGGGCTGCATATCGCATTACACAATCTAATTTCATATCCATAGAAAACGTCCTGGCAGATCGAGGTATTAGTAGATCGACGTCTTAGTAGATTGAGCTTCTATTGAATTGTCCTAGTGGATCAAGATCCTGGATCGAGGTCCTTTTGGATAAAGGTCCTTCTAGTGGATTGAGGTCCTAGGGGACCGAGGTCTTAGTGGATTGAGGTCCTAGTGGATCAAGATCCCAGTGGATAGAGTTCCTTCTGGATCAAAGTCCTAGTGTGTATTGATATACATGTTCTAGTGGATTGTCCTAGTGGGCCATGGTTCTAGTGAGCTATCCTAGTAGATTGACGTCCTAGTAGATTGACGTAGATTGACGTCCTAGTAGATTGACGTCCTAGTAGATTGACGTCCTAGTGGATTGCAAGCTGCGGATCAGAATGCTTCATTGCATACAGAATACAATATCCTGTATTGGGCTGTTTGCTTTCTGATTTAGTAATGGGATGGGACCGACGTCAGTTGCCTGCAGTCTATCTCTGGATGTGTCAATAGCTTGCAGACTTACGTACTGGAGTTCAACATGCTTGGTCATGTAATCGATAGCCCAACGAGGATATGCACGTTAGAACGTTGGAAAAATATACAATGTAGGCTTAGGGTCACAAGCACGTACAAGTTTTAGGCATAAGTTTTCTATTGGCAAGGCTTTTGACTGGCATGTATCATGCGTATCAGACACATTGTATTACCACTATGCTACTTTTCCTGATTGGCTCCGATGGAGATCGAATATTCTTGCATATAATTCTCACAAATTTCCATAATTTCTAAAGAGGACGTTAGAGACAGTTAATGTAAATCATGTTAATGGTCTATATCAGCAATCGTGACACCAGTTGTCATTGTGACAGAAATGACATTATTGATGTTTTGACAGAAATTATGTTATTGGTGTTTTGACAGAAATTATATTATTGGTGTTTTTACAGAAATTATATTATTGGTGTTTTGACAGAAATTATATTATTGGGGTTTTTTTTGTATAGAAAGTATGTTATTGATGGTTTCTTCAACTTCAAGTTTACATGCATAGTTGTCCCCTTCTAATTTTAACTTTTTTAAAAAATTTTAATTTTTTAATTGGGGTTTAGATCAGCTTTCAAGATTCTTTCACTTATATCACGGCTTGTCAGTTTAGGGCAGGAGGAAACCCACAACATCCATAGTGCTGAATGTTGCAGTAAACCTGCGAGCATCGGCTAGTACTGACAAGACCCAGGATGATAACTGCATTGCCACTCTACAGACAGCACATCCTATCAATATCAAGTCATTTGAACCTGGAACCTTTGGCTCCTAAGTCAAACGTTCTACCACTGCGCTACCCCCCGCCCCCTTAATACATCCATGTGAATACACTAAAATACACCATGATAATACACCAATGTGAACATACCATTGATATATATCAATGTGAACATACCATTGATATATACCAATGTGAACATACCATTGTGAATAATATGTGAGGAATAAAAGTATTCTTATCACAATATTGAGTTGGGATGGCACAGCCAATGTGGTAATGTGTTTGATAAAAAAAACTGAAGATTTGATTTTGAATCCATTCTAGGAACCCAACATAATCCCCAAACTCCCAACTCACCTAAAACATGTGAAAACTAAACATGGCCATGCTATTTTGGAAAATTCTTGTAAATAATTAATATGATGTGTATGTATAAAGTGCAATCATTATTCTCTACTTCTTTGACAAATAATACATTGAAATTACTCAATAAATAAAGCAACAAATAAAAATGAAACTATTTTCGTGTCTAAAGAATAAACATTACACAACAAACCATATATCCACAACCAATTCAATCACTAAGTACCCGCTATTTTCAACCAGTACATAAATATTGTGAGACAAATCCAATAGACAAAAGACACCAATTGCCCCCAGAAGGCGATAAACTCTTACAAGGAGGCCAACATTGCCCATGATCTAATTGACTTTCCATACTAATCTCTGACTAATCTGTACCCCCATTCTCAGGGAGAGGGGGCAGGCACATTTTTCAAGTGACCATGTCAAAGTTGAATGCCTGCCTTGAATGGGGAATGCTGATGGGATTACATTGATAGCCGATTTCAATCTGTGTACAATAACCACAATGACAGCAATGTGCCCATTATCTCCATTATCTCTGATTATCTCCGATTACCCTGTCAACTCCTGTGTCTAGGACAAGTAGATGGCACAGGCTGTGTTCAATACTGATTGGATCATTACCAAGTGTCTGGTATCGGGATAAGGAAGAGTTCAGTATGATGGCAATTTATTCTGAAACGGCCATTTATCTTGAAATAGTCACAATAATTCTGAAATAGTCACATTAGTTCTGAAATAATAATAATCATTCGGAAATAGCCACATATGTCCTAAAATAGTTATATTAGTTCTGAAATAATCACATTTTATCCTGAAATAGCCATAATTTATACTCATTTATTCTGAAATAGCAATTTATCAGATTAAAGTATTGATTACAAATAAATGTTGTGATAGCTATTGAAATCACAGTACAAACACAATAGTCAGACAATTAACTAATGAAAAATATAACTTGCAAAATATGTTATATACTGGTAATAGCTTTCATTATTCATTAGACATTCTGTAGACAGTTAGATGGTAGTTGGTGCTATTTATTTGACATCAGTGTAATGGAAATCATAAATATTGAGTAGCAAGGACCATACAAAGCATTTGGTAATCCTAACAATTTTAATGTTGCAAACATTGCATATACATTATATTTTAACTAAACATTGTAAATTTAATTTCATTATCAATGTCAATTTCAGTCCATTATCTTAATAACTTTCAAGAATATTCAGCCCAAATATCAACAAGCCTTCAAGGACCAAACAAACATTGATAAAACACCTTAAGTTATTTAGAAGATTGCTGTTATGAGAGCACATCAGTCTGCTGCAGCAATCACACTTGGACTTCTATAAGTACCGACCACACAAGATCAGGTTCTCAATGAAAACACTCCACCAGACTTGGGGAAAGATGCGAGTCGCCTAGCATCAATGGTTGAACTCCTACATCAAGTCCTAGTGATATAATTAGGGCAATCGGCTGATCAATAATCTTTCAAAACAGCAGAAGCTGGCACAGCTTTGTGTCATGGTTATCTCGATATTCAACACGTCTTTCTGTCGACAAAAAAACCCATCGATGGATGCATTGAGTCATCTCCCAGTAAAAGCTCAAAAGTTCATTAGCCAAATCCATCACCTACTGCCATGTGAATATATAGACTTGTGAAGCGTGTAATCATGCCAATATGAAAGGGAATTAGCGTAACCCTCTCCATGCGGGAGGCAACCCGAGATGCTCTAAAGAGCAGTGCATGTGCTTAATCCAACAGGGAGAGGGTTGAACATGATAAAATACTAGTAATGTACGTTTGACCTAATGGCCAAAAAACTAGGTCATTGTGACCTAAATCAATGTCCTGGGCCATCCAAATAAAACTGACATAAAAAAAATGGTAGAACATTCAAATGACTACACTTTAAATGGAATCTTCATCACTCTTTGATCGACTGAAAATGTAAATGTAACTTCATTCACCTTGTTAGATTAGTTTCTAAAAACATAGAATCTGCAACAGTGACATGGCACACGGGTCTCACATGCTTCATATTTTATGTTAATCATGAAGCTAATATAGTGAATACAGCTGATCTATGATGAATCTATGGTGATTGAAGCTGATCTATGGTGAATGATGAAGAATTTACAATTTCAGTCCCTCTCTCTTCACACATTGCTATATGTAGAATGATGCAAATTACATGTAGAATCATAGTCATATTATTAACATGATGATTAAATGTTTACATTTCTGATGTCGGTTAGGTTGTCATCGTGGTCCTGCTCCATATAATGACAATAGCACTACATAGAGTCATACCCACATATATATACAGTGAACCCCCAACATAACACCCTTCATTACAACGTGCTTTCGGTTAAACCACTCGGTCAACCATGGACCCCATTTTTTACTCTAAAAAAAATAATATATATATATTGGTCACGACTCTCTTAACCCTACAATTGGTCTGGAGAACATGACCCTAAACTTATAATGTGTTGCCATTGATGGAGATATTAAAACTATAAAATCCAACTACCACTACTAGTACTAGTTCACAAAGAAGTATTATTTAGTACACTGTGCAGTAGTGTAGTCCTTCCAACTATGACCCTGAGGATATCATAACACTGCTATAAAAAGGATTGTTTTACAACATGCATGTGCTTATTTACATCCCTGTGTTGCCTCTCGTATATAATAACAAACATGTATGGTAAGTCACGATTGATTGCCTGGAAAGTCCTTAAATACAGCGCTCATATGATAAACCATCATAATGCAGAGCCTTACATATTTTACTGCTTAATCTATGCATAAAACACCCTGGGAAATATATCCTTATTATGCAGATGTCCAGATTAAGACAACATTTGACATCATGCTTGAGACAATTTGAGCCCATCGCCCAGCTGGTCAAGGGGTCAAGGTCATCTATCAGCTGTGCCTATTATAATCGCCCCTGTGTATAGGGAAATCAATTCACCTGAGGATGTGGGTTAACATTGTGATTGACAGGGGATTAATGGATGACTGAAGACAATGTGACTATATCCGTCCATTGCTTCTGCGTTTTGGGGCAGATCTAATTTGGGATGGGTACTTGGGATGATTATTCAACCTCAACATTTCCACAAATTTTGATGATGGATGTAGCCATTGTCTTCCGTTAGCCAGTAAGCCCCTGTCAGGGTGGGGGTGGTGTGCATGAATTGAAAAGGGGTGGGGGTCGGTCGGTCCAGTGTAGAGAACAACGTAAAGAATAAAGTATTAGGGGAAATATTTAATATTCTCCCAATTTCAGTGGTTACATGATCATGATAATATTTTATCAGTGCTCAAATTTTAGGGGGACCTGGGTGTCATTTGAAAACATGGCATGTAAAAGGTATCTGTGGGTACCCCTGAAAATTACAGATTTGACCACCATTAACTTTAGGCCTATGGAGAAGACCCCCTTATTATTTTCTTAATTTCTAACACTGTTTTATGATGCTGATGGTGATGAAAATAGGATATATCGTACATAAACACGCATTCTTGATCTTATCTTATCATGACAACTGCTGTAGGGTATACTTTACTGGCACACCTATGACTAAACTGCATACCTATGACTTTGCGTACTAAGGTAGTGTGAATGAGGTCATCAATTTATAATTTAATACGATATTAGTAGTTTCCATTGTTCTTCCAAATAAAAATGAATCCTAATAAAAATGTATCATGATAAGAAATTACTATTCAAATGGTCCAGAGTTCTAGCTACCAGCATAACAGCAATTTCATATGCTACAAACAATGAACATGACAGAAATTGTGTAGATGTGGACTTACCTATTAAAATGTAAAAGTAGGTCATGCAAGATAGGATGTCTTGAAATATGTATAGGATCTAATTCAACATGCCTTGAGAATTCAAATAACAATGTGTATTGTTATTCGTTTGATCACAGTACTTTGAATAATTATAATACACATTTATCTATTTTATACATGCATAGATATAGGATATAAAATTTTATAATATCATACATTATTCACTGCACCATCAGACAATGGGGTTGAAAGCATTGCCTATATGTGTAAGCACATGAATTAAAAATATCTACTAGTACTAGAAACTACTAATGTTATTAATTAATAAAATGGTATGCCAATATTGGTTGGTTATATATACTATATTGGCACCACTATTAATAGTGACAGTCATAGATAATAAATCTGCTACAATATGGACATATAAAAGGTACTAAATAAAATAAAATAAAAAGACATGATACTTTCATTACTCAGCTGTTAAGTCTTTAAAACTAGTAAACAAACTGATGCACTAGCTTATACAAGTCGTAAAGTTCACAGTATTTATTCCATTCTTACCTCAGCTGGCCTGACAGCGCTGTCGTCTCCTTTCTGGTCGGCTTGCAGGACATTTTTGGGTCGGAAGCAAGCACCGTCCGGTAGATCGTCAAGTTTGAGTTCATCAACTTTTTCTACCCTGTCGGGAATCACAGATGTCGACTGCGATCGGTGATACACGCGTTCCACATTGCGTTCTTTCCTTTCCTGCAAGTCCTTGGCATCACATAGCTCCAGCTGTTTCTTCGCTTTCGCCAGATACATTTTAAAAACACTATCATGCTACCAATAACGACAAAGTTTGCCAGTGACTAGTTGAGCACCGATCTTTGTTTTGCCCCTCCGCCATCTTTCATTGACAGATGCGCGTGCCCCGGTCAGTGCTTCCGGGTCAATGGGTCAAAGGGGGCGGGGCAACATTGCCACGCGCCAAGGATCAAATACTTCGAGTAGTAGTGCTTGCGATGAAAACACTACGGATTAGAGACATGTTATGCAATCCATATCTTGTGGGAATGCATCGCTCAGCTAAAACAGTAAATCAATAGAACTGCAAGTGGAAATTATTAATAGACTTTGCGATACAGACTGCACTCGTTTGTTCGTACTCCAGTTCTACGATATTTCGGTCCAGTGTGAATGATCTGGGTAGGCGGGGCTAGGATTTGACAGTGGGCGTTCTTTTTATTATTTGGGGTGGGAGTGGAGATAAGGGTAGTTTTTAGGGTTCGCGAATAGAGTGGGTATGGTTTACGTATATTGGGTTGGATCATAAAGATATCAATCGAAACAGAACAATACTTAAATATGTAGTCAATTATAATGATAGATTCCGCTTATGTACCTTACTGAATAAATGCTAGTTTTGTTATGGGTAATGATTAGGTGAACATATCAAAAGTAGTCTATCCAATTTGGGTAGGTTGCTTATCGATATATATAAATTAAGATTTCCACACACTATGAAATTATGCGATTATTCAAATAATGATCCATCTACTACCTGTACATTCACATAAATATATTAATTTTAATATTAAAAAGTTCCATTATTTATTTAAATTTGCTGTACAAGGACATCATTTAAGCATTTGACTTATTTTCCAGTGTGTGTGTGTGGTTAGTCAAATTTTCTCATCTCAAAATCACAAATGTTTATATAATATTTTTTATTTAAAAATTATCAATATGCATATTTTTAGA
The DNA here is from genome assembly GCA_032361225.1 of Lepetodrilus schrolli. NCBI lineage: Eukaryota > Metazoa > Mollusca > Gastropoda > Lepetellida > Lepetodrilidae > Lepetodrilus > Lepetodrilus schrolli. Next base: position 6,906 of record JAUTBT010055851.1, on the reverse strand, counting down.
TGGTAAATATGGGTCTTCAAACAATATATTCAATCATACCCCATATAATATTAATTACTTTGTTAAAAGATTCAATAAACAACTTGATAATTATATAAACAGATTCTCCGCATCGCCATAAAGACAACTTCGAAGGCTCCAGTCTGTCAACATGAAAAAAATAGTTTTTCTTCAGCTGGTTACCTGCTTGCTGTGACTCGCACAACAGTCCTGTCCCTAAGTGTGATATTTACTGTGGCCATGTCAACAATTAACTTTTCTGTCTTCCATCACTGAACATCACGGACAGGAACAATTCTCCCCAGAAACAAAACAATGGGTCAGATCGACCAGTTAAAACATGTGGTCAACAGCTCAAGTTAGAAATTAAATGAAATAACCAATTAACCTACGCGTTAAAATGATATATAATTCTAGGTCTAGTTATTTTATATTTATGTGCTTTACCATTTACCTGTCTAACTCCCTCGTCAATGTCATCATTACAACATAACCTATATAATTTCCAGAGCATATTGCGATTGTTATTGCGATTACACCACACATTTTTAACCATTTCGACTAAATTTAAGGAAATTTAAATATTATGGTTTGTACATCATAGCGCTACCTTGATAACAATGTGCTCATGCTGCTATAACAACATTTTATTTTTATTTTTTATTAAAACAAAATAATGGCCTGCTTCACTGTGACCAAGCTATGGCATCCTATCCACACACTAGTCAGGCTCAATCATGCTCAAGTGCAAACATGAGTGATCTGTGCAAAGCACAAGACGATGTACCACCACATTTACAATGCCAAAAGAAATTGTAAGCAAAATTCAGTTATTTCTTTTATCTTATTGAAAGGGTGTTCACATCTTCTGCCTCACAGGGCGATACACTCATTTTATTCAATGAAAGTACTGAAATTCTACGAGATGTTGCTAGAGGATGGGGTGTTCTGGGTTCATTCTCTACAGTCAGTATTTCAGCCATATTCATATTATTGTAATCCATGCACTGCAAAGTGCAACGACTATCAGTATTTTATGAAAGCTTCATTTGCCAACAAGCTGTTCTGTATCCACATTCAACCGTTTCACATTTGTTCAATATTATTATAATTTTTTTTTTTTGAATTGGGGTTTAGAGCAGCTTTCAAGGCTCTTTCACTTACTGTAAAAGACTTCTATTTCGCAGACGCAAATTTGACAGCTTGTCAGTTTATGGCAGGAGGAAACCCGCAACATCCGTAGCGCTGAATGGTGCAGTATACCTGTGTGCCCTGAATGGTACTGACAGACCAAGGATGATACCTGCATTGCCACAGCACAGACAGCGCATCCATCATAATCATGTTGGAAAGCTAACTTTTGTGATCATCGATGCCGGGTCCCTGAGATGTGATTTGAACCTGGGGCTATAGGCTCCGAGCGCTTTACCATTGCACATTACTCGCTAATTTGCATCATCAGATACAATAATGGGCACATCAGTAGAACACGGAACCTTTGGTTTCATAGTCTGACGCACAAACCATTGTGCTACCTTGGACAAATTCATGAATCTGATAGTGAGCGAGTGAGTTATTGTTTTATGTCACAGCGCGAATCTATCACCCATGCCCACAATCAGATAGAAAAGAAAACAAAGTTTGATTCAATCTTTTTATGAAATAAATTCTTTGTTGAAAATGATATATATATAAACATTATACAAGTGAGTGTGTCACACTTGAAGTGATTGTTAACCACCAAGGCTTCTTAACCCTCTTTCTACTGCAGGCATCTAGAGATGCCCTACAGGAAATAGAGGGTTAATATAACAATGTTTTCTTAATTCAGTGAATTCCTGATGTCGAGTGTGGTACATGTATAAATTCATCATCATCCAAATACGAGCATACAATGTGCATTTCAGAATGACAATGGTATAACAACATTTTACAAAACCGTTACAGAAAACAGCATTTCCAACATGGCATACACAGAACCAAAGTATGAAAGTTCATATTTCATAGATATCTAGCAAAAAAGTCGAGGAAACAAAATGAAGTAATTTCCAGCCCATAATTAAATTATTCAAAAATTCCCTGTCAGCTTCCGATTTCCTGTGATATCATTCCAGAGTATACCATCTTTGAAGAGTATACCATCTTTGTTAGATAACTATACAGAACACTAGCAGATATGTCAGTGCTGTGGAACTGCTCCAAATTAAAGCTGGATAAAATTTCCTAACGTTGTGGTTTGTATAGAAAGCCATTTGGAAGTTAACAATTGGATTCCCTGACATTCATGTTGATTTCAGGACTAGTGAGCACTGTGATAATCAATAATTTTGTTACTGAGATAAATTAATGGGAGATAACTCTAGATACATGTAAAGTGATGGAAACATAACAATATGAAGTAATACATGACAACACTGAACAAATCAGAGTATTGTAAGTACTGCACAAGGCTCACCGGATAAGCTCGTACTTCGCGTGTTCCTCTTCTGACGTTAGATTGACCCAAGTCCGTGTGAATCTGCCGGTACAGTTCTCCATACAGAGTAGTCTCAGGGTCGGCCATGTTGTTCCGAGATTTGGGTTTGAGATGAGACAGCCGCCACCATTGGACGGGTCGTAAGGACATCTCTGATTGGTTTGTAAGGACTCTGAATGATACTACCATTAAGTACTGTACTGACACATTTAAAGGGGAATCGCCAACAATCAGAATATTAATGTTGAATATGCAAATAAATATGATGTAGGTCAAAGGTCATACATAATTTTAATGATGTAAATTTTAATTTGTAAAAGTGTGAATTTTTGCCTTAAATTAATTCACAAATGTTTCACCCATATATGACTATATAAGTCATGGATGTATGGGTGAAATATTCCCGCTGCGACGTAAAGCACACATTCATTCATTGTAAGAGAAATTGCTTATTATCTATTTGCTACATTGTCATTGGAATCACAAGCACATTTTTTAATGTTTGTCTCAAGAGATATAATATCTTTTGAATTGTATTTATTCTCTGAACCCAAAATGGATTTTAAAAAACAACATTTGGAAATTAATTCAAATAGCATGAAAGGATATCATATTTTGAGGGGGAAATAATTCCATAATAAAGCAGGAAATAGAAGAATACAATAAATGTCTATGGTATACACTTCATATTTCATATCAAAGTCGATTTCATATCACCTGGTCAATGGCCAATGAAACCAGAGCATTACATCCAGTTTACAAAACACAGAAATCAGCTATTATATCAAATGGAACTTTCATCACTCTATACAAGACTAATGTCTGGCTGGCCACCAAATAGATTGAACATGATCTGGCCACCAAGATAACGTAACTTTTTATTTTTATTTTTTAGTACAAACATGCTCAATTCAAGGTTTTATTAACAAATCCTCATATAAAATCTCAGCGTGAGCATCAAAATGGACTAAAAAGGTTTCGTATTCTTGGGGCCTGAACTGGTTAGGAATACTGATAAAACGTTCATCAACATTGCAACAAAACTTGATCTACATCATGAAAGTACTGATAGAAAATATATAATTTACTTTTGTCCATATCAAAATAAATCATCCATATGACGTTTCATACATATATCACAAAAACCCCATTAGTACATATATGGTGACTATGACGTAATTTGTACAGGCAAGTTTTGGTCCACCGTTTCAGCATTTCTGCAGAAGGCAAAACATTAAATGAAGTTAAATCTGATTCTTAAGGAAACATGTCAATTACCTGGCAAAATCAACATGGTCAAAGTAGTTCCAGCTGACTGGCAACCAATGAAAGATGACCTTTATTATTAACCGGCTAATTGCACATTGAAGATTACACTACATGCTCCACCACGGATGGGGCATAAATTGCAAAACCTCATTAATAACACAGGAACTTCACAGTTCAGGAAACAACCTTGACGCCATGAAACCTACAAACGTCGACGGAATCCTGTTCATTTATAAAAATGCTTCACGTTGTGTATGAACCATTCCACGAACAGCCGTACGCGTCGTCAAATTTTTCAGAGAAGTAATTGACAACTTCCACCAGGAAACCGTTACACATTAAGTTGGCAGAATCCTGTTCCATTTCTAAAAGTGCTTCACGTTGTGCATGAACCAGTCCACTTTGGTGGACCACGAGCCGCCGTATGCATTGTCAAATTGTTCGGAAAAGTATTTGATGGCAGCTTCGTCCGTTTTCTCGACAGCGAGTGTTTTCCGGATGTAGCCGATGTCGTCGAGGGACTGGAGCTCGGGAATGCCACAGGACAACATGAGGGTGAAGAGAGTGATGAAGAGGTTGGCATGTTTCCTTAGAGTCATGTACGCCATAACACACATCGTCTGGAAACTGTAGACAATCAGGGCAACATGTCAGAAGCAATGTAGTTTATAATAGAAACAGACAAATAAATATTACCATCGTAATACAAATAAAAACAGTAAAAATCGTCTGGAAATGGTAGACAATCACGGCAACACATCAGAAGCAACTAACGTAATTAGTTTATATTAGAATCGATAAAATTAAAATAACAATCATTACAAAAATAAAAACAGCCAAAAAAATTCTGGAAACGGCAGACAATCATGGCAACACATCAGAAGCAATAAATAATTTTTATTTTTTTTTAAATTGGGGTTTAGAGTCACTTTTAACTTGTATCACGGCTTGTCAGTTTAGGGCAGGAGGAAACCTGCAGCGTCCGTAGCGCTGAATGTTGCAGTAAACCTATGAGCGCCGGCTGGTACTGACAAGACCAAGGATGATAACTGAATTGCCACTCTACAGACAGTGCATCCTCTCAATATCGCAAACATTGATGCCGGGGCAGGATTTGAACCTGGAACCGTTGGCTCCGAAGTCCAACGTTCCACCACTGCGCTACCACCCACCCTTAATGCAATGTAGTTTATATAAGAATCAACACAATAACAACAATTACAAAAATACCAACAACAAAATTAATAATAACAAAAATCATCAGAAGCAACTAATTCAAATTATATTAGACTAACACTACAATAACAATATATTGCACTAACACTACGATAACAATAATAATATATCAAAGTTCTTACTTTACAAACTCCTTCTGTTTTGACGGTTGGTCTGCTCCTTTGGCGATCACCCTGATGAAGTCCTCCGTCAGGATGAATGGCACACGCTCCCTGTTGATTCCAAACTTCTTCTTCCTGTGGCCGATGAAGTGACCAAAGTCGATGTGGAACACCTACGACAGGAAACCAATATATTCACTGCTCAAGAATGCGTAGAATTTTAACACAGTTTTCTATACACTAATGCCCATGTTAAATGCTCAGTTATCACCATTTTTGATTAATTTAATGCTTTACGGTAGTGCAGGAATATTGCTGCACCCATCTGCAACAATTACAACATTAGATTACAACATTTGATTACAACATTTGATTACAACATTTGATTACAACATTATATGCGACGATTCTAGCAATTTGATTGGTTGAGAGATGTCCTGTAAAAACTTGTACACCCCAGTTTGACGTCACGATGGCCACCCACATCTCACATGTTAGAAAGACATTCCGTATTGATATTCGCAAGTTCGCTTTCTTAAAAGTTTGCAGATCTATTACGATTTTTGATAAATTCTTTACCAGCGTGATTTCCGGGGCATACAGGTTTTTAAAATACGAATTTCTCATCCACCCCTTGATCTTCGGTCTTGGGATATACGCGATATTTCAGTTTGTAAAAACCCATACAGCCCAGAAATCACACTGGTAACTATTATTAGTCATGTGAGACAATAAAACAACCATGAAAAACCATGCCAAATTATAAGTAGAGAGGTAGAACATTGGAAAATTGACAACAATAATTCTCCATGTTTTATCATCCTAATTGTGTAATTTAAAATAATATTTATTTTATAAATTGGGGTTTAGAGCTGCCCTTCAAGATTCGGGCAGGAAGAAACCTGTAGCCCTGAATATTGGTACCAAGAATGATAGCTGCATTGCCACGATATAGACAGCGCATCCTATTATGATCACATCAGAAAGGTAACTTTTGTGACCATTGATGCCAGGCTCGCAGGATGGGATTTGAAGCTTTGGCTGAGAAGACCAAAGTTCTACCATTGTGCTACCACCTGTCCTGACTGTGCAATAAGAAATACAGCATAAACAAAAATTTCGAACATGTCTTACGAAACAATAATGCACTCAAGTTTGAGCAAATGGGCTTTCAATTCTGTTGGGACTGATGCTCTTAATGCTTTAGGAATTACGTCGTTCCTACCTGTCCCCCTTCAGTGACCATGATGTTTTCTGGATGTCGGTCGCCGATTCCCAGGACAAACGTGGCAACACAGTATCCTGCGCACGACCTGGTGAATGCGTCGATGGCCGCTTCGTATCTGAAACACAGTTATCGATCAACATTGACATTAGTCCAACTAGTTAAATGTCTAACCCTTGAATCCCAATTAATTACACCTATCTTCCAAATCGATTGTCATCATTGAATAATAATAATATGATGATGTCAGTTCTATGTGCGGAATTCCCTTTGAAGCAGTGAAGCTGTAGATCGACATTCCTTTAACCAGAGTACAGTGTTCGGAGTACTCCGGACACAGCGTTTTGTCAAAGGAACGAAACCTCACACTGTATTCCATACCCTGTGTGGCCTGCTCCCACTAGCGAAGTGGTAATTTTTTAATTTTTTTAATTTTTTTATTGGGTTTTTAAGTCGCTTTCAAGATTCTTTCACTTGTATCACGACTTGTTAGTTTAGGGCAGGAGGAAACCCGCAACATCTGTAGCGCTGGATGTTGCAGTAAACCTGCGAGCATCGGCTGGTACTGACAAGACCAAGGATGATAACTGCATTGCCAC
>JAUTBT010055840.1:0-15307 GCA_032361225.1 Lepetodrilus schrolli | reverse complement strand
GTGTTTTCCATACAAGGCAGGAAAACGTAAGTTTGAATAGATGGCTATATCTGGGGGAATTGCGGGACTATTCGAGTCTGTTTTAGAAATAAGTATCGAAATAGAAATACAATATACAATATGTATAACTGAAAGTCTTAAATGAGGCCCATGAAGTATGAGTAAATTATTCTACTATTGTTATATTATGCACAGCATTTTGTAATTACAAAATAAAATTTATATTGCTCTTTGCTTACACTACCTCCGGTCTCGACTGACTCGTCACCCCCAAATCCCAAATTAATTTTTGTCTCGCTGGCATTTCCAAGAGTATGCGTATACATCTTTAATACAAACAGGGGGAAGACAGATCGATTGACTGGAACGGCTTAATACGTAAGTACATCGACAAAATGGAGAGGACAAAGGCCTATATTCTAATTAAGTCCACTTCGTCTCTTTCCGTTATTATCTCCCCTTGTCAGACGGAACGATCCGAATACACCCGATCAATTGGACCTACCAATTAAAATCCATCACTATAGGAAGCAATGATCAATGGGAGGGACGTGATCATGAGTAGTCTATCAGACAGTCTGGATCATACGGAAGGTCAATAGACGTTTCCTATGTATATTGTTTTACGTAGAAGATTTATGCTTTGTTTGATCCTGACACGGTCATTCTTTACTGTAAAAGTGCTGTCGATGAATTTCCTTCGCCACGTACATGAAATGTTCATCTTTATGCAATAGGGACAAAGTTAGTACGATAGAGGGAGCCCGGCATCAATGTTCACGACCGCAGCGGTACAGCTGAAATTCTGTTGGAAACAGACTATCACTCCAAACACACTCAATCATCTCCAGTTTTATTAGCAACATTTATAACACATTTTATCACGTGGCACGTACACATAGGAAAAGTATGATCGAATTACCTCGATCGGGTAGTCTTCATCGTGGACGCATTGTACACCCCTAATTTACCCCTAACTGACCAGGTAAGCATGCCAATGCATCATTATATCTAATACCATGACGCTTGTTAATAATTCACATATTATTTTATCATACGTTGTTACATTTCAGATTTATGTGCAATGACACGAATCAGCAACATGACATGCTTTTATATTACGTTATTATATAGCGTGCGAAGCTAACGTCCCACAGGGACGTGCGAGCTCACACTATAGATGACGCGTATATGAGGGAAATGTACTACAGTGAAAAATGTAAACAAAAGCAAACAGTCCTTGAGGTAGAAAATTCGTCGCCAAGCGGAAGTGACGGTCACGTGACGTCACTGGGGACCAGTTTGCTAGTACCAGTCGAGGTTCGCAGGATCACTACAAAACTATCCGCGACGTGTCACAGGTGTTGCAGGTTTCTTCGAGCCATTAAAGAAAAAGAAAAACAACTTAAAAACAAATTTATACTTTAAGAAAAACATCACCAGTGTCTGGAATAAATATAATCAAGTTGTATGTATCTCCATCAAAGATAGTTTACGACAAGACGCCAATTCGAATATACGATTTAGTATCCGAGTGATGGCTATTGTTCAGTCTACGTTCTATTACTAGTCGTTTTGAAAATACTTTTTTACATTCATCAGTATCGAGTCGTTGTACCCATCAACTTATTTGCGCATGTCTGAAAGGATCAAACTAATATTACTTCCGTTGTATCGCAACGGTTCAATACGGAAGAGCTTCTAATGCATAACTGATCATAGGCGATTTGTTCGCGAATTCAAACTTTGCCAATAACATGTAAAAAATGCGTTTCTGTTGTAAGCAGACCAGTTATATGTGGTTTCAAATTTTGCCACTGAATTGTAAAAAGAATTCATAATATAATATTTGCCTTTTGGGGGATATAGTTTCGAAAAGTTAAACTGGTTCTATTTAATTCTATTGAAGATACATTAATTTATCTGGGGCCATGTTTCATCAAATTAACCTAAACGAAGGTTTAATGATGTTAAGTATAGGCCTACGATAGCTTCGGGAACATGGTCTATGAAATACTAATGTATTAAAAATAACAATTTAACGCAAACGATAAATTAAGCACAACGCTAGACCACAACACTTGTGTATACGTATTTACCTATTAGATGATTCATATTGCTATTGTTGTTTAGAACCTGAAAGTACTACTGATATTTTAGAATATAAAGTCTGTATACAGAATTTAGCGATATTAGGCCCTGGGCTATGATGGTTTATTCAGAAATGCAAATTTTCCAATTTAAGCCTAGAAGCAGGGTATGTTATGATAATTCACTAACGAATACGTTCCTGCTGGGCACGTATCCATTCATGCCAACCTGTTATACTCTCCAGGGAGTTGAGAGGGTATAATGAATGCACAATGATTCAATGACCGTGGTAATAATAGTGTAGCTCTTTGAGCACGCAGCTTGTGCATGAAGTCATACACATCGTTATTATAGTTAATTACTAAATTTGTTTGTACGCTCCAAACAACGGAGCCATTTATAAAACAAGGACTATTGATGAGGCATTGCTATAATTCATATGCAAATCAGCTCAAATATGTCTGTCATCAGTTATGGTGCCTCAAGGTGTTGAACTTGGCAGCCAAAAAAGGTTCCAGTTCGCAAATGTATCATTAAATTGCACCACCAAAGATTTCAATGTTACTATTTTTTCTCTCCATTTTGTTGAATTTAAATGAAAATTACATTGAAAGTGGGCTTTGCACATCCCACAAACTGTCTATCGATCTACGGTAGGGCAAATCTAATTAAAATTAAATCTTTGTTTGTTTCCGCTACATTCCAATACCAAGGCCCTTGAGACCAGCTGACTTTTCTGGACATATGAATGACGCAATATCTGAGGACTCATATATAGCCAATCAGGCGTGAACATTACGAAACAGCCGGTCTTGGTTCCCTCACTAAACACACACACGCACGCACGCACAGTTTACAAACAAGTAAAACAAACAAACGAACAAACATGCCTTCAAATCACGTAGACATATTACGATAATCGCTGTTTTTATTAACGCCAATTTCCAATTTTCTCGAGATGAACGTAAATACCAGTTATTGGCAGTTTTTGCCTCATCAAATTACTATAGTGATATCTACAGCACTACTGTGTGCGACTGACTGAGGTTTAGAAGTCTTTGAAATGTTGACCATATTATAACTGGAATCTGATTGTCTCCCGAGAGACCAGTGTTGAGTGTTGCAGATCAAATCGAATCGATTCCCGAGAACGAAATTAAATCAGGTTTTCCACGATCTGATTCTCTAGTTCACTACACGCATATATGTGAGAAGGCAGTGTTGTTTGTACTTGTTTATGTTTTTATCGGAAATTGATATCAGTGTGGACCTGGCTACAAAGGTACTATCATATCTTGGCCGTAGCTGCATTTCTGTAGCTAAAAAGTACCCCGTTTACTATTTTGTTATCTATAATGGCACCCTTTGCATCAGAGGATTGCAGGAGTATGCATCAACAACAGTACCCTCCAGATCTCAATGCGCTGGGTTAATTACTACGTGTGGGATAAATGTAACATCCGTCGCTGGCGGCATAGCCAAAGAACCATCAACGAAGTTATGTAGTATTCAAGCCGTTTATATTCAATCGCACGTATGTGTTTTCACCCTGCAATATATATATATATATATTATATATTTTTTTTTTTTTTTTTTTTTTTAACACGTTGACAATATATTCTGGGTGAGAAAGCGAAAGAGAGTCAATTTAATTATTATTTTTAATTGTTCGCATATTGTTTCACTCGATTCAAGCACGCACTGCGCATGCACCATGACCCAACCAGTAGTGATAAATCGAACACACCCTAATGTGTCCTAGCAGTATATGTGCTTTATGCGTCAGGATCGGGGGATAAATCCTTACACGGGTTGCATTAAAACACACACACACACACACACACACACACACACACACACACACACGAATTAATCTCGGTGTGATTATACTGATTTAAATACCGATAAAAAATACCATCCAGTTAGCCCAAAGGTTATAATGTGCCAGAATAATATAGTTCTTATGGCTATACTAATGTTATCTGTGCTCGCTGGCGTAAACAAAGATATCTGCCACGTCTCGCTATATATATATATATATATATATATATATATATATTGCCCTATGTTCAGAAGACTAAACAGGTTCAGAGGTCGACAGCCACGATGGAGAAGTGGGTGCTATTTTTCTGTATTCTACCAGTGATATTTAACTGTAAGTACAAACATATCCCATATATTAATAAGAATAAGAATATATATTAATACAAATAAGAATTTATTACATGTGATACAAAATAATGGCCTTCTTCAAGTGCCTGTGGAGCGAGTAAGTAGTTTAAACTTCAATGCAGCTACCACAATACGTCAACCTTTTTTTAGCGACAGTAATATATTTGAAAATGATACTGATCAGGCGTCCATATGACTATTTAAGGATTGACAGTAATATTATCTACGCCCATTGAAGTACAAACAGAAAAACCGATGTGCAATCTGCATGAATCCGAGAAGGGTTATACAAAAGATTGCACATCGGGGTTTCTGTTGTTTCCACATTGGTTTTTCTGTTCATACCCCGATGAACGTAAATATACGTTGCAGTCAATCCTTATAAATACATTTGTTGCTCTAACAAGGCGCATCAATTAGAATTAACATTTACAACACATGGTTGATGATGCGTCGCGACCAGTCACCTGTCAATCAAGAGGGAGAAAATTTCGTTCATCGAAGTATGAACGAAATGTTTTAGAGTCACGTGGACAAGCAATAAAATCATGCTAAGAAAAGCTAGCTTATTAAAGAGGCAAGATCATACTTGTATAGGGAATAATAGTCACTATCGGGGTTATTGCATATTCTGAAAGAACAATGTTTCTCTGACATGTGAAATTTAATCTCATCGAGAAATATATTTATTTCCTATCCAAAGACACCTACCCCAAAAGGGCGGCCGCGCCGGAAATTGTGACGTCACAGGTTTCTGTGCACGCAGATCCCTCTCACAGAAACCAAGATATGCATTCACATTGGTAGTGGTTTTTTTCTACCAGCTGGTTAAACTACCGCGTAAGAACAACGATACATTACAATGTCTCTCTGGTTAATCTATCGACAAGTGGATGTTAATCCATGACAGATAATATTGACAGCAGTGATTTTCTTTCTCGGTGTTTGATGTGAGCTATTGTCGTTGATCCCTTGATCGACATGTGCATGATGAAAGAAACGACATCTTACCACTCCGAGTTTGGGTTTTATCTGTTATAGGGTCTAAACGGTTAAAAAAAACCAGATCCGACACAGGCCTATACTGGATTGCCTCGCACTGGGGTACATAGGTCGTTCTCGCCAAGGTCCACGCCGAATAGTCTAAATTTGGAACAGAGCACTGTTGGGAAATACCTCCTTTGCATTGGCGAGACAGTGTCTTACAGTTTTGATAGATTTTCTTTATCATATTTTATTTATTAACTATTAATATTATTTATAAAAAAAAGAAAACATAAATAATAATATAACAAATACTTCCAAGTATGAGCTTGCCTATTTAATAAATAGTAATTAAAACGTTTCAGTTTGAAACCAATTTATTAAAAAATTTAATATGAATTAACCAGCAACTAAATATGGAAACTGGCCACAATTTTTCGAAATTAACATTTATAAGTCAATTAGAAAACATTACGTTTCAGTAGTACTCAGAAATTTGCATTCTCGAAGAAAAAAAAATTCAAAAGGAGTCGATCATTAATTGTTTTCCCTCAATAAAATTGGGGCTAAATGTTCAAGATCAGAGTAAGAGGAGAAGGGTTAACTGAAGTGCAAAATCTCCACACTGCGATGAATCGTAGCAACCTCGCGACATCTTGGGTAGGAGATATGCTCTCATACCTGTGTGCTAGGTATCCATTACAAAACGGCAGTTTTCCCTACCAATAAAAAAAATGAAATAAAGCATAGTAATCCAGTTCTATAACATGGCTCGTTAATTTTCACTAGGATTACCTGTCATATAGTCTATGTATTATATAGAGGATATTAAACTGTGTTCTAATTCATATCAACTTTATGTCCCGAGTGTAATGATTTATATTGCACGAGCTTTAGCGAGTGCAAATATAAATCATTTCGCGGGCGGTGCATATCGTTTAGATATGACATCGTCGAAAACACCTCGCTGGGGCAATAAAAAATGCAATATATAACACTGACAGCGTTTACATTCCAACTGTAAAAGATGACTACGTTTCCATAACACCTCTCCCACAATTTCGCCATAATGTCAATCTTCCTATTAAGTCCGAGCGCATATCTGGGGATCCCGCTTGGTTGATCCGAATGAGACTGCGATGCTACTGCTTTGTGGTAGGGTAAAGTCTCCGGCTACGCTCTCTGAAATAAACGCATTTAAATTTTGGAATTCAATATTATTTGAATTATTTGAGTTACTAGATGTATTTGGACTGTAGTTATCTCAACCCTGTTGTGTATTAGTACTGTAGTTATCTCAACCCTGTTGTGTATTAGTAATGGGAAATACTACAAGGGTTTTCCACATTGTGAAGAGGAAAATTTCCAGTCGATTTTTATTGGGTTCTTTGACTCTGAAAATGTGGATATAGACATCAAAATAAGCTTATAGGAGTCTGACAGGCCGAGATATGTGAATGGGCGAAATTTTGCGCTTTGCAGGCATTTTGAAAAGTAGCGGGAAATGCATAGAGCAACCAAACCTTTTTGTTGGTAACATGTATAATAGCAATGAGGAGTATACTCTGAACAACATGGTACCACCCTTGGAGGTTCTGTGGTGGGGCGGAAGTACATGGTGGGCTCTCAATCTATCTTGCAAGCAAAAATATGACGAAAAACAACTTTTATTGGCGGCCATTTTGAAAATCAAATCAAAATGGCTGTTTACATTATTTGAGACACTTGATGTTCCCTGGTGTCTTTGTATGTTAAGTAATATGCATGTTATTGTATTCCAAATGAAGTAGGTTCCACGCCGTTTAATTGCAATCTAAATTTATATCATTACACCTGTATGCATTAGCAATGTACAGTTGTTAGGTCAATATATCTGGTGCATTCCAGCCACGGGAGTTGTCGAATTTCACTGCTTGTCTTACACAGTGCTTGGTGGACCCTACAAGCCCATGGACTATATTATGATCTACTAGTAAACATGATTAATTTCAATTAAAGAATTATTCAAATAAAAATGAAAATATTGATGCCTAGAGACTAGAGGTGTACAATGATTATGTAACGAGTTCACTAAAGGACCTGCGTGAACAAATCAAATACTAGGACAATGCAATGACAGCGTGATTTTAACCAATCGTTATTCCTTCCCCAAGCTCAAATATAGTTGTTTTCGTGTGCCTCGTCTAATGAAAATAACAGCATATATCAAACCGAGAAAGATGGTCGGCTCCACAGTATTAACTAATTACGTTTTTACGTTTCACACATAGTTTCGGCCTGGACCCGAGATGACGCAACCTTTTAAATACGATTTCATGCGCAAGCCCAATTGTTATATAGGAATTTGTGAACAAACCTTTGAGTTGAGCATGAAAAGTTTCGTAATCTCTGAGCCAGGCGGGCCTACACCATAGCAACCAAGTTCTTTACTTGATATTAGTTTTGCACACCGACTACGTCTAGTCGATCATATTGTGCTTATTAAACCTCTTCTCGGTCATTATACAGACCACAAAACAAAGTAGACTTGCTTTCAGTTTTCCCTGGGAACATCTACCTACTTTCTACGTATTAATTCAGGTGCAGGTGGTCACACAGCAGTTGGACATTGTTGGACTAAAGGCAAGTAATATTATTTAGAATATTACTACTAACACACACACACACACACACACACACACACACACACACACACACACACACATACACACACACACACACACACTCACACACATTGTATTTAACAAATATACACATTTCCAGATGGCTACAAGTATATCCATAAATGATCAATACAAATGGCGCATCACGTGCGCACCCTTTAAATAACTCGTGTGCACACTCTAATAAAACGTGAGCACGCTTTAAGAAATATATATATTATTATTAAATTAGATATTGCAGAAATATATACAACCATCAAAATCTATCAAATGATCACTCAACGTTTCATCAGTTAAATACTAGTTAATCAGGAATAACTAGTAAACTTTACAAATAATGTACAGTGCATATGTTCCTCTGAGACTACATGTAACATTTAAATATATTATATTGGCACCTTTGTGAAATAAAAAGAAATTTCAAATAAAAATTCACTCATCGTTATGACTACAAATAAATGTTTTGAGATAAAACATTAATAATAAATATTGATAGTAAATAATACTATGTATCAAACCTAACGCACACGGAAAACAAAAACGGTGAAAAGCTAAACAAGCACGTGTTTTCTGTGATTTTATTTGCAGTATGAGTTGTCGGAAAACGGAAAATGATGTCAGATTTAACTGGCATAATTTATGTTAGTAAGTAAATATTTGAAAATGGATGTGGTTGCAATAACTTGTTCTAAACGTCGATAACAAAGTTGACATATTAGACACCTCAGCAGTGTCTGTGTTATATACATGGACAACATGATTTTCGTGTACACACGCGCGTGCGCGCGCACACACACACACACACACACACACACACACACACGCACCCCCCCCCACACACTATTTAGGAAGCTACCTAATTTTGAAGCCAGGGTGTCCTAATTTAAGAACGAAGCTACTTTTAAAGAGACACCTTATAGGAATAAAACATTTTATTTTCACACTTCAACTGCTCACAATATTGTTATATCCGTTCATCATGTCGATACATCAACCTCTTTTATCCCCAAACAGAGCCCCCCAAGTTCGGACTCCCAGAAAAGGTCGCCGATATATCTGCCGATACTTCCCCGAATACTGACCATATCGATATGGCCGGTCTAACATCGAGTAGCATCTTCAAGGACGTCCTATACTTTGGTGATACCGTGGATCCAGCCGACAAGGTTACCGTCTATGCCATCAATGCTTGGACAGGAAACATCGTGGGTGGAATCACTATTACTGACGCAAATATAAATATATTATATGATATAAGTAGCGGTCCTTGCCCCGGTGCTCTCACGGGTTCATGTATTTTTGTTTTAAATGCTGATGAGAAAAAAGTCTACGTTGTGAAGGAGGAGGCCGATCCCGGAAAATACAAGGAAAAAGCAGCCGACGCCATACTGTCTTACACTGTACCGTAAGTTAAATTGACTAATCTACATACAGTTATTAAGCCATACAATCACGGTTTGTTAACATATTTCATAACAGAGGACTATACTGATACTGGGATTCGAACCCGAGTTGCAACGGTTTACCGACTGAGCCAAAGGGGTAACCGCACTGGCCTAGACCAGTAGGAGCATTTTATATCCAGCTACATTACCTCAAAGGAATAATAATCTTGTCCCATGTGAAAATTTGCCTTCTATTTTTTTTTGGATACAAATTCCAACTCTAGAATATTATTGAATGGTTCCATTATCCCACAAAGCTTGTATTGTTCTGGTTGTACTAAAAATAAATTATAAAAGCTTATAGACCCAATTTCCTGCAATCTGATTGGCTCACGTCGGTATGGTTAGGGTTAAGGCTATGAAAATAGTGTATTCATATTTTGGGTAATAACATTGCCGGGAGTTGGGTCCGGTTCTGTGGTGTGCTTTCTAAAATGAAGATTCTGTTCAACTCCCTTTAGCACTCGTTCATAAACTAACAAAACCGGATTTGTGTTACTTTTATCAACGATGTATAACGTATATTTCAGACCTGGTCGAAATTCTCACCCAATAGCCATCATTTCCGATTGTTCTGGAACAATTTACTTTCTGGACGACGGCTTCCAAGATGGTGGTCGCGAAACAGGTCTTTACAAGCTCGTAGAAGATGTAAACAACGTTGGAAATTATATCAGCAAAAAGGTTCAAGCATTGGACATCCCATCTGCCTACGGAGGGACGGCGTCGGCCAGTTTGTCCCACGATTGCTGTGAGTTACTTGTGAAGACTTTGGACAAGGTGTACTGGTTCCCTTGGAAGGACGGTCAGATTGTGGCGAAAGAAATGAGGCTCCTTCCCTCCGAGATTCTGATAGAAGGGATACCAATAGCTTGGGCATTGGATCACAATAACGGCTATTTCATTGGCGATGCTACAAATCCTGCTACTCTCTACTTCAGCCCAAGAGGCAAAAATACTCCAGGTGAGATTGCTATACTAGCGGTAGCACTCTTGAGCAAAGTGCTTAGATTTATGCTGTTCCAGTCTGTGAATGGGTATCCGGTAGGATGAGATGGAATTGTGAATGTTAACCATGCAGTCCCTTGTATAATATGGCATATATTGTATACTCACCAGGGAGTTGAGAAGGTGATATGAAAGCACACTGGTCCGTTGACTGAGTTAATAATGTAGCGCTATGAGCAAGCGTACGCGCATTGTTTTGGCGCAATATTTATACACACATTGTTATTACTGTTGTTAGTGGAGGTACATGGTCACGTGAGTTGCACGGAGACCAGGTTGTAAGGTAAGTACAATCAGTGACCAGTGACCGAAAACATAAGAGTATCATTGTGACAGGCAGATAATGCCTTAGTGGTGGCACATGGTCCCGTGCATTATATGGCTGACCGCTCAGGTTGAAATGCACGTTCGAGCTCGGCTGGTTCGTGGATGGGTGACCGAGGACCTGATCGTATCTAGGATTCGTTCCTGCCCCACACTGAATCACAGGCTAAAAAACTTGTGGTGTCACCTTAGGCAAGTGGCTTAGTTCGATAATGCCTCTGTTCACCCAGCAGAGAATGGGTACCCGGAAGGATGAGATGGACATGTGAATGCTAACCTTGTAGCGCCCTGAACGGAAGCTTGGGTTGTATACTCCCCAGGGAGTTGAGAAGGAAATTGAGTTTACACAGATCTATTGACCGGGGTAGCGCTATGAGCATTATATATGTGGAGAATATAAATACACACATTATTCGTACGAAAGTGCCTCTGTTCAACCAGAATGATGAAACAGTCATGATTAACTATATCTTAATATCGTCTCTGACTATATCAATTTTGATGTGAATTTTACCTTGTTTAGTTTATTTCTATGGGAAAAATGTTGTTTTTAATGTTTTATGGTTTGTTCTGCTACGCGTATATAACGTGCTTATAAAATGTTTATCGTCATGGCGATATATAGTGGCTAATGTTAAACTTTATCGAACATAATTTTACGGATTCCTGGCGGATCCAAGTGGAACACCTGTCCAACGAATGTCCTGAAGGTTTCCTGTGCAGGACTCACAACTATACAAATACTAATACTAATAATAATAATAACGACTACTAATAATACGCCAAATCCACCCCCAAGGCATGCTCAAAGCGCCACATTATTATCTCCGGTCAGTGAATCAGTGTGCACTCAGTGCTCCTTTTCAACTCCATAGGGAGTATACAACCCAAGCTGCCGTTTACAGCGCTACCAGGTTAATGTTCATATGACCATGTCATCCTACCGGGTACCCATTCTCTGTTAGGCGTTGATTGGGTGACGTCTTAAAGTTGGGTGTCCTGCTACGGATGCTGGAGAGATCCGTTAAAGGATCTTTGATATATTTTTTTTGCTGTGATTTTCGCGGCGGTTTAATGCTAACAAGCCATTAATCCTAGTTACTATTTGCAGTGAGCATTGGCCCGATATTTAAGTCAGTTCTTTAAAAAAAATAGTAAACGTTTCTCCATGTCAAAATATTAGATTTAAGCATTTCCATTTTAGCGTGTGTTTTTTTTAACATGATTGATTTGATCCCAGTTAATCTTTCTTACAGAATCGAAATTCAGTTTGGGTACTGTGATAGGAGAAGTGAATTACGAACCCGAATTGACAAAATATTCTGGAATGGCAGCTAGTAGAGACCACCCTGGGTTTATCTATCTAGTAGATTCCGCCACAGGTCCCACTGTTATTGCAATCACCCAAATATTCCAGGTAAGACATGCAACCTCCGCTGATATAAAACATAACAACAACGACCATTGTAAAGGTCACGGTTTGTTGACATATTTCATGGTCAAACGTATTTTACCTGAAAGTATAACGATATACATTTGATTATTCTACACAAGTATTATTGGCCAACAAGCTAATAGTCTTTTCGCATACCTCACTGGTTTTTAATATTTTAACATGTATTTAATTTATTTATTAATTTTTATCTCACGATAAAAAATACAAAACTATGAAAACATGAAAATATTGAAAACCAGTTGGACCTGCGGAAAATGTAACTTATTGCCCAAGTTTGTTGTTTAACATGAAGACATGCTATTAATATTAATAATATTACTATAGTCGTGTTCATGTAAATATACCTCGTGTTTTTTTCAATTAAAAAATCACACGGGTGTCGGAGCAAAGTTTGCTTCATATTTTCATGAAAACAGACCGAAACCCTAGTAGATTTTGCCTATGTACCATCTACAACATGTGCAATGAACGTTAAAAAGTATTTTTAACATGTTCTCTATATACATGTCTACGTCACGAACTCATTATCATATTACCCACATGCCTCTGTGACCTTGGAAGTGTTCCACCGGGTCACTATACTGAATATATCTGAAATCGATGTCAATCTAATTGGTATATTCATACATGCAGTTTGCAATTTTAACTTTTGTAAAAGTATACTAAATTAATAAGCGAATCATAAACAGTAGAACATAAAATATTACATATTATGAAGAAGCCAGGTCCATAGCTTACAAACACTACAAATGGTTAGACACATAACTTTTAGTTTTTAAATATGCGTCTAATGTAAACGTTATTCTAATATTTACATATACAAGTATGTGCTTTAAAAATGTATCGTGTTTGTTAGCTATCGATATGACTTCTCCGTACTATGCTATATGTTACGTTCGAAAGTTTATGATTAGTATACTTGTATAAAAGTTAAAATTACAAACTATGTGTGTAGATATAACAATTATATTTCAGATACATACTATAATGATCAGGTCGAAATCTGTCAAGTTCACAGGGGCATGTCGGTAATATGATAATGAGTTCGTGACGTAGAAACCAAAACAGCAACAATGAAATTTATATAGTGAAAATGTTAAAAACACTTTTAAAGCGTCATTGCACTGGGGATTCGGTCTGTTTTCACAAAAATATAAAGCAAACTCGGCTCTGACACCCATGTAATTTATAAACTGATTTTTATTTTATTTAAATGATTATTTAAAAAAAATAACTACTACTGCTACTACTACTAAGCCTATAGGGGGCATGTGGTAGCGCAGTGGTAGAAAGTTGGACTTTGGAGCCAAAGGTTCCAAGTTCAAATCCCATCCCTGCATTGCCACTCTACAGACAGAACATCTTATCGATGTCGCGGCAGAAAGGCAACTTTCGCGAATATTGATGCCGGGCTGCCGGAGCGGGATTTAAACCTGGAACCTTTGGCTTTACCAAAGTTCTACCACTGCGCTACCACCCGCCCCACTAAGCTACTACTACAACCACCAATATTATGTGTACTGCAGTAGACTGTAACAAGAAACGAGGACGCATGATGTTCTGTCTTTGAACTTACACGTAGAGTGCAGTATGTAGTTTACACGCTCATAAGACATTAATGATGAATTCGCAATAACAAGTACTAGTAATTATAATACATTCCCACACTTTAAGTTAACAGTCAGCAGTCACGTTATACTCACTTTATCATGCTCATGTTTGTAGTCTGGACGGGGTTCCCAATAGTGAGGACTATTCAATCTGAACCCTGCCATGGCTGATGGGATATTGAACGTGGTACAGTGGGTTTAGTCACTCTCCGCCTACTAGTATGTACGGTATAGTATACGGTGATGGCGAGGGGGAGGGGAGAGAGTTTACATTACTGATTCAAAGCCTCTCGTAGTGATCACAATTACAGGTACAGTCCTAAACGATACAGACATGTAATCAGCGATCAAATGCGGCGCCTTGTTTGGTATCTGTTGACGGTGAATTACGTCACTCCGTTTCGGCGATCATATGTTACATGTGTTTTGTGAGCCAGTGTATTACGAGAAACGCGGCCATCTTGAAACTCAACATGTTATTGTGCTTGCACGAGTATAAGTATGTGGGCATACCACGCACTATCAAAGGTGACCAATTCAAGTAGTTCCTCTAAAAAGTAACTGTTGTTCCATTGTATGTGCCCTAGTGTCTTTGCATTTTATGTAATATGAATGGAGTTTTGTTCCAAATGAAGTGGGTTACATGAAATTTAATTGCAATCTAAATTTATATCACTACTCTCTCTACTCGGAAGTAGTAGGCATCATTCAATGTGGGGTGGTTAGATCACTTTTGCTACATTCCAGCCATATGAGTAATGTTGATGTACATTTGCCATTTTGCCAATTCCTGATGATGTGTATGCCTTTTCTTTCTTCTGTTTATCAGGGAGCCCTTCTGTACAAGGGGATATAAGTCTATTACAGATTGATGCATAAGTTTTCCATCAGCAGATGGTCAAAGTAACCTAATTTACATGATAAACGATAAGGGAAAACACACCTGTGGTATGCCCCTTGGAACTTGCAGACCCACTGCTAGTGTACAAGGGAGGTAACTGATCAGTATGCACTGCTGGTGTACAAGGGAGGTAACTGATCAGTATGCACTGCATTCCTCATTACAAATAGTTTTGCCACCCCGATCCTCCTTTACACCCACCCCGCCTACCCTATTCCCCTTTTCCCTTTTCATACCCCTTTCCAATGCATCTACCTTACAGATTCAAAGGTTTAGATTTCAAATTTGCTTTGAAATTATGAAACATTTTGGGTATGATTTCATGTTCAACTAAACTTTTTGTTTACAAATCCTCGTATGAAATTTGAGCATAAAATCATACTCAAAGAAGTTTCGTAAACTCAGGCTGGTCACCAAAGTTAGTTCGAACTCAGCACCGTTGACTCCGAAATCCAATGCTCTACCACCGCGCTACCAACATATGCATCATTGTGCATTGACCTCATTGTTCAGGGGCGGGTGGTAGCGCAGTGGTAGAACAGTTGGACTGTGGAGCCAAGGTTCCAGGTTCAAATCCCGCCCCGGGGCCCGGCATCAATGTTTGCGAAAGTTACCTTTCTGACGCGATATTGATAGGATGCGATGTCTGTAGA
>JAUTBT010055829.1:0-15308 GCA_032361225.1 Lepetodrilus schrolli | reverse complement strand
GATGTCTTCCACTCACTGCATTTCCCTTTGAAACATGAAACATTAAAACTATTAATTCAAGTTCATCACACTAACATTGGATCCGGGTCTGTGGCGCATGCTCCGAGATTGGCCAGTATTTGGATACATGCACGTGCGTGTATACGTTTAGCTCTTATTCCAACTGAGTTTAATTAATGCTTATACGATGAAACCCATCAAATCTCCGCAGCCAGTTGTATGGACCATAATACTAGATAATATACCCCTTAGATATATTCTCTCGCGGTGTGACTTATTCAGGTCTGATGTCAACAAGTACGACAGCTGCAAGACGTATAGAAGCGTATACTATAGACAAATAATACAGCAGAATCGATCCGTTCCACTGCATAAATTGCTCAGTGACCATAGAGTTTATGGAGGACCCGGAAAGGGGGGGGGGAAGTCTCATAGGTGTACACCTTGACTCGTTCAAGGTGAAACATACAGTAACCAGTGATCTTCTGTAAGACATCTCGTAACGCTAAGCCAACGTCAATCTTTGCATTAGACTACACCATTGGCAAGGTTTACATCAAAACTAAGTAGGGCTAGATCTACCTTAGCTTACGCATTTTCTTATACACACGAATCCTGGAACGTTGACCACAGGCAGTCAGAGTTGTTGTCCCAGTTGGTTAATTATGAATAGCGTGGCTG
The DNA here is from genome assembly GCA_032361225.1 of Lepetodrilus schrolli. Classification (NCBI taxonomy): domain Eukaryota; kingdom Metazoa; phylum Mollusca; class Gastropoda; order Lepetellida; family Lepetodrilidae; genus Lepetodrilus; species Lepetodrilus schrolli. The sequence goes on along the minus strand of JAUTBT010055829.1, from coordinate 14,627 downwards.
TAGAGATGAATCAGGCTATACATTCTGGGATCTTTGTGCTTGTTTATGACATGGTGTAATTGGACGGGGTATAAAGTCATCTCATATCGTGGTAGATGAGCTCTGCGGTCACGGTATGCACCTGTGTGTGTGACCTTGCTTGAGTTTGTATATACAGAGCTCCATTCAGAAGTAGAAACAAGGATTCCACGTTGACAGGTATAGCTAGCAACAGGCGAACCCGGAAGGCGAGTAAGTTATAGAATATACAATTAAAAAGTCTTCAACATATTTTTATGGTTTGTAGACAGTTGGAGAAACATGGACGAAGATGGACATCTATGATGTATTTCATAATTTATACTTGTAATTAATGTTAAACGATGTTTAACATTTATGGCGTAAATGCGTTTCTTTATAGCAAATGCTATTCCAATACAAAAATGCTAAATTCTGTATCTATTCTGCATAATGTTTAATTGGCTAATCAGTGTTTGATTTGCCATTATGCTATACATTGATGTCTTATTAGATGTTATTTAGCCATGTTAATTATTATTTCTACCTGTGTTTCACAGATTCAGCAAATACATCCCACAGCCCACCGTGACCCGTGTTGTGAATCCCCCCCCTCTCTCTCTCTTTCTCTCTCACACACATACACATTTACATATGTATGTTGAATGCTTTGTACTGCATTAATATCGCTGTAATGTAAAATTTATAGTAGTATGCACTATCTAGTTACTAGATCTAGATACTTTCGCCTAGGTTTTCGAGTACGTATCATGAATGTATGTGTGGCGAGGTAAAAGCATTGAGAGCCTTAACGTTGTTAACACTACACCAGATTAACACACGTCTAGTTATTACCAGTGATGAAAACAGACTACAGGATTTTCTCCTTGAGTAGGCCTCAATTGATAATATGTCATAATCAACACGTTAATTGGATTTTTAATCTCTTTACGCGAAAGCAAGGAGAGAAAACACGCGCACTAATCTTCAAGGTAATGAGGCCATGGCGCAAGGATCGCTCTTTGTCGGCGATGATGAAACAAACGTACGGCAGGGCAGTATATTGTTTGAGACGAAAATAGCAGTTGAGTGTGGTTGTCCTTTTGAAATGACTACGAATTCTGCTGTCACTTTGCTGGTTATGATGAATGCCGACTACGTAATATGTATGACGTGCCTTCTATAGGTGAGATTTCCACCCGGTCATAAAACATTACTCACGATTTGTTTTTTGTTCGGTGTTCTGAACGTACATGACACTAGTTTAACACTATAGTTAATTCGTAGTGAAATGTAAATATTCGGTTTTAATTAACACACATGGAAATAACCGGACTGTAGGCCTACATATGCTGTACATGCAAGTCGATGTTTTTGTAATGTACATCATGCTTTAGTCATGAATGGGCTAGATGTATTTTTTAAATATAAAATTTTATATGAGAAAGATGTTATCATTCTAAAATTCGTTCGATATTGATAGTAGTTTTGCTGTCGGCGGTCATATACCTCAAGTCAACAACAATACAAAATTAAGACATTATGATAGCGCAATTACTCCTTCATTGACCAATTGGGGATGTAATTTTTTTCTTTCTTTTCGAACAATATTTTAAAATTTAATATACTGTAAATCATTTATTTATTGCGTCATTAATTTACTACAACCTCTAGATTAAATTAAATATCCTACTCGCGTTAATGTCATGATTTACACTATACAACACAAAATACACCAGATTACGGCGTCGTTTCTATTTACTATTTAATATAATATATCTCAACATCCTGGTCTACATGGTTAGAGCATCAGCCCGGACTGCGGAAGGTCGTGGGTTCGATTCTCGGTCGTGTCATACCAAAAGACATTAAACGATGGTACTTGCTGTTCCCTTGCTTGGTGCTCAGCATTAGAGGGGTAAAGCTGGTCGGCTTGGAATCAGTATACTGTGTCTGAGTGGGGTATCTCTGTTCTATCTGCGGCATGATATTCCAGTGAGCTAGCACTACAAAAATAAAAGTGGTGGAAATCCAGACTAGTTAGTACAAGCAGTACATATGCATCCAAGCCATGATGTGACTGAAATAATCTTGAAAGTGGCTTTAAAACCCAAATCAACCAACCAACAAATCCTGGTCCACCTTCACCGTAACAATCAATCAGACCATGGGACAACTTTCGAAACTTTACATTTGAAGATTTTATGTCCACTTCTCTGATTATTTTGTGAAGCATAATAAAATATAATGATATTACCATTATTTAAACATTATCCATCATCATTGCAGAATTTCTGCAATCTGGCCGACCGACGGAAAAGTAAGTATAAGTAAATAGAAGTATTGATCTACTAGGGATGTATGTTGGTTGACCAATGACTAAATTGAAATGCGATCAGAATTTTGAACACAGTAATTCCTGGTATACTGTAAATCAGGAAATTAATGCAAGCAGGAATGCGAAAATGCGATTGGCGTATGGCCGCATTTAATTCCTACGCATGATGGAAAATAATGAAAGGTAGGTCCAGGAAAAAAATGAAAAGATGCCTGGGCCATCGCATTTAATTGTTGTCGCATTTATGTCTAAAAGCTTGAGGTCGCATTAAATTAGTGACGCATTAATTTCCTGATTTACAGCATTTGGAGAAGATTAATAATGTATTACATTTCTAACGTGAATGAAACCGAAATGTTATCCCAAATGTTATCGTCTACTATCTCAACACAATCATAATTAATGATGATGATGATGATGATGATAATAATAATACGAGCAACAACAACAATGATAACAATAACAATTATAAATAACTACAATTATTATTAAATATAATTCCAATAATGTCCACATATAACGCATCGTTTCCACGCTGGGAACCAGGTTCAAAGCTCTGCAGTATAATTACCCCGGTCAGTGGATCAGAGTGCCCTAATTTTCCTTCTCAACTCCCTGGTGAGTATAGTAGTAATAATAATAATAATAATAGGTATTTATATAGCGCAAATGCTTCCATGCACCAGGACATGCTCGCCAGAACTACTACAGCTAAACAAAGCTTGACGTAACGTTGCATACCATTGAATGTCACTGTGACACGGGGACATATGGGAATACCTGTGAGAAATTGTTACAACATAGCTTAGAGTAAATGGATCAAATACAATCAGGGTTGAACATTTTCCCACACGGATTAAATATAAGGAAGCGAGACGAGTTATCTGCCCATGTGTCGGCTATGGCGGCCATCCAATCTCCCCCATCTCCCCACAAACATTCCCGTTACCCGATGCGTGACGTCCACGTAACGATATAACATCGATCGAGAAAAACGGTATAATATGGTAAAAGAAAAAAAATGATGTAACTGTTAGTAAAAATATAGAAGTACTTAACACATAAATATTTATAGGTGCATTTACCTGCGCATGTTAATTATGGCTAACATTATCTGGGACTTTAACCTCCCTGCGCACAGACTACTTGGGGTATGGGTGACGATAGTGTTCAGAATCAATATACGCCACGTAAAGATAACATTGCAAAGTGTTGCTGATGTTATCATAGATGAATACAGATTATTTGTTAACCTGCAGCTAAATTGTCTCTCAGTCGGCCTGTGGTGTGAACAGATGCGCACCATTACACATTACACATTACACGCTACACATGATGCGTTTCACCGTACACGTTACGCGTCGAATGTTGATCTTTCGGCAGAGACAATAGCACGGCCATTTTGGTTCCGATGTTACAAGTAACAGCCATTGTATGCGATACAGGAACATAACTGTTACAGGGAAACGACAATGTAACTACATGTCAGTTATAGATAGACTGTAGAAATTAATGAATGGTTCATATAGACTATGGAATATAATGACAAGCATATATAGAGTATAGAACCAAATGAAAAACATTTATACATTATAGAACCAAATTAAAAGCATATATAGAATATAGAACCAAATGACAAGCATATAGAGACCATAGACTCACAGGACAAGCATATGGAGACTATAGAAGCAAATGACAATAATAATAATAATGATAATAATAATAATATATGCATTTATATAGCGCCGTATACAACATTGTTGGTGCTATGTACGCTTATGGCGGTGAACTTTAAAAAAAATGATGAATAGAGTTAAAAAAGAAATATAATGAAAAGTTTACGGAACCAAATGACAAGCCTATAGAAGTAATTGAACCAAATGACAAACATATATAGAATATATTACCATATGACAAGCATATAGAGACCATAGACTCACAGGACAAGCAACAAGGAGAATATAGAACCAACTGACAAGCATATATAGATAATAGAATCAAATGACAAGTATATGGAAACTAAAGAACCAAATTACAAGCTGCTGGAGACCATAGAACCAAATGACAAGCCTATAGATACGTATCATAACCAGAATAACAGGCATATTTAGACCATGGAACCAAATGACGCGATTATAGAGATTATGGAACCAAAATGGCAAATCTATAGATGCTACAAAACCCAATGACAAGTCCAGATAGCCTAAGACTAATTCTGAGAGGAACTGTCTATGTCTATATTGCCATGTAATACGATCACGACAACGGTAATACGACGTAACTGCTATCACGTGCTGATGAATCACTCTACTATCCCATCAATATGCAGCTTGCCCTAATTCTCAGGTAATATTTACGCCGACTCAATTTGTGCGATCGTGTACCATTGAAAGGGGCGTTGAATACGCATGTGATAATGACAGCTAAGGTCACATATGTGAGATACAGGTGACAAGTTATTGGGTAATGACTGGGTTACTCTCAGTGCATATGTGGGTTACTTGACCCAGGTTCGAGGATAGATTACTTAGCAGCGCGTGGGTTTATTATGGTCGAATATGGGTTAGGGTCGAGTTGTAACAGTCGAGGGTGGGTTACTTAGGGTAAAGTATGGGTTTATTAAGGTCGGGTACGTTTCTTTGGGTCGAAAGTGGGTTACTTAGGTTCGAATGTGCGTTGTTCCGTTATTCTGCCAACGCACAAAGAATCTAAGTTCTACTGATTCCAACAACAGTGGATGACACTCGACTCCAACAACACTGTATACCTTCTGGCTCAGGACGGACAATCCACCTGTGACGGGGTTCGACTCTCGCTCCTTGATGGGAACTACACGAACCGCAAACCAAACAAAGTAACATTAGGAATCACTCAGGCATTCAGCGTTATGCTTCGTACTTTATCCTTAACTTCATAAGTCGTTAAAATCTCGGACATCAATCTTTTACTAATCTGCTATCAATTTGCGACGGGGATTGTTTATGGAGGGGTTTGAACCTCTGTGTGAAGTCATGTGAACATTGACTGCGGTCCCGCGGTGCGTGAATATCTTCGCACGTTATGAGCGATTTAATAGTTTGAGGTGAAGTGTTATTACTTTGAACGGCATCCTTTGAACATGAACATCTTTAACAGAAAGAGATTGGTGAGATTTACAAACGACGAAAGACAATGTGGATACTGGTTTTTGCGATATTAGTGAAACTTAATGAGGTTGAAGTGTATTTACTATTTACTGTATGTTGGTGAAATATTGTGGTTTGATGTACAGCTGCAAGGTAAGAAGACAATGTCCTGCTGACACGTGACCAAAACAGAACCTCCACTTCCGACACAGAAGCACGTCAAACTACCACACACGACATCGTGTTCAGAATGTCCAGAGGTAGCGGACAGATCCTGTGACACATTGACACATCGAGGATTGACACACTGTAAGGTCACGGTCAAGCAGCTATGCTCACTTTAGAAGGATATGCATGTCGTCCATGTCGGTATGCATCATTAAAACTCTCCGGTTGAAAAAAATAAAATGTCCCCAATAATTATCAAACGTCGCGCTGACATATTGACGCTCTAGCAGCGATTCAAACAGGTCGAGGTATCCCCCACGTTTACATGGCTAACCAAACACCGGCTGACATTTACACAACTAATCACAGTATCCACGCGCAGACAAGTCTAACATAGACAGGAACCCGGATGCTACGAGCAAATTCTTCTCCGTAATCATCTTGTCGACCAGTCAGCTGTTAGCCTCTGAATAAAAGGTCACCGATGTTAGCCACTGAAAGGTCACCCGTAGATGTCGCCACACAGTATAAATGGCAGACAACCCAGAGCTGGGGATCAGTCTACACAAACAGATATGAAGCTGACGAGGGTCAAAGGTCGGATCCAGTGGCTTCAATAATTTCATATCAATAAAGCTCTGCAAGGCGTGTGTGCACATGGAAAGGTGATATCGTCTGAGCACACTCTATCGAATGATATACTTTGATGTAGGTAATCAAGTAGGCAAAGATGGCGTGGGTCCTCACCAAATAGTCTGTGATGGACTAATAATGAAACTCACAGCTTGACACAATTATGTGCTATTGAAGTGCGGTTTGATCATTATCACTTCAGGAATAGTTTAGTTTTATCAACCATTATTATTATTATTATTATTATTTTATTTTATTTATTATTATTATTAATTTTTATTATTATTATTGTTATTGAATTATAATAATCATGATTATCTTCAACATCATCATCATCTTCTTCTTTGTCATTAACATTATTATCACAATGAAAATCACCATCATCATCATCATCATCATCATCATAATCATCATCATCATCATTCTGATCACATACACAATAAAACATCTAGAGGCATTGTCTTGGTGATCATCGCATTGACACATTCATGACCTATTCTGAACACAGTTTATCATGATGCATTTTCAAGCAACCTACTATTTACTGGGTTTATAGTTTCCCCCATCAAAGCTCCACACAAACCCAGATTACACCTACCAGACGACAGGCGGCATCACTCCATCATAGCAACAAGGACTTTTTGATTGATTGAATTAGTGTTTTTCGTCGCTGCGGGAATATATCACCCATACACGACGACTACGATATTATATTAATATAGTTATTATTATTTGAAATGTAATACAATAAAACAAACATGGAAAACCATTCCAACACGTTACGGTAAAATACGTGTATAAGTGGGGATGTAGAACATATACACGATTCTGATGAGACAATATATCATTATAACTTTTGATATAGTCGAATTTCCTTTAAGAATGATAAAATAAGGTGCCTATGAACCTGGGTGCATGCATGTTTGAGATTAGGTGAAGAATAAAACTCGGCACGCTGAGTTGCAAAGTCCACGAAGTCCAGCAAGATATGCTTGACCGTGAGGTCCCCGTCACACCCAATACACCGAGGTTTATCCTCGCCTTTTAAAATATATATGAACGACTATAAAATGTATGGCATATGCAGACACGAACAGACGTCAGACACGAGCAGACGATCTGCGACACTGTGGTGGCTTAAAACTGGCAAACCTGTTACTTGCGGAGTGATTGGGTGTAAACATAGAAACAATTCAGAGACTCATCTGCGAACATCACACTAGCTGCACGTGTCATACGATATGGGGTAATTTAGACATAGATTTTCCTTTACAATACCATTAAGGGTAACTCTATCCGGATGTCAAACCAGTTGGGACAAACCTACCCGTATCAGTGAAGAGACAGCTCTCGGTGGCACAGTAATGATATAAATACTCCATCACATTTTGGGGAGATTACTTGAGACTAAAATTGCACCTTTGAAAATCCCCCTAAGTGTATGTAGCGACACGAGCTGAGAGTTATGGACACGACCGGCATCAGACCCTGTGAACGGGTCAACTCGAGTGTTTCATTCTCATAATACCGAACGAGCCAATAGAACTCCCATGCAGCGCACGTTATGCAGTAACAGCCAAGACACGCATTGCAATTATAAACCAGTGAAGTTAAGACACTGCTCGGTAGCCTGGGATAAAACAGGATCTGTTATGACGTCATTTCCATGTTCCACAACGCCTTCAGAATCACGATCTGCACGTGCTTCTAATCGCCAATGGATCGGAACCAACTTCCCAATAGACGAACGTGTCGACTAGTTAGGGGAGGTAGTTTCGTCCGACAAACTCTGCCGTTTCGTCAAATATACAGATTGTCACTCTGGTCCAAGCGTGACACAGAACCGTTCACAGATTGTAGATGGACGTGAAGATATACAAACAGATCGGACATTGATACAGCGGGAAGTAAGAACAGGGCAAGCCAGGGCAGTGTGTTCGCATACCTGCAGATAACTCCACAAAACGATTATGGTTTTCTATGATACCTGATATGTAGAATACGAGTAACCCATAGCGTATGAATACTGGGACAAACATTATAGATACTTAATGGTCCTCCACCATGCTGATTTCAAAGATAGGCGAGGTATTCCAATTTTGAGGATTCTTTGTCGTTGACTGACATTTATATTTCTGTAATGCGCTGAATGAGGCCGTGTGAAAGTGATTCAAAGAGGAGTTGGCTATAAGGGGAGACGTAGATTGCCATGACATTACATTTTGATTTATAAGATTGTAAATGTCCTAGAATCTGCCCTAAATGACCACTAAAGAGGGGGGCGGGGGCAGCCGTAATCCCATTAAACTACATAGTCTAGATTAGTCTACATGTATATCTCGTCATGCAGGTTATGCTAGCATCATGATCTCATTAATTACCATGGTCAGACACTTGTCAGAAAGCTACTGGAACTGAAGATATGGTTCCTGATTGGAGCAGAGAACATCTTCAATCTGTCGTATTCCACTTACCAGAGAGCGCCCACGACTTGATCGACTCGTACGTGTTGTCCGTCTCCGCCCCAGATCCATCCTCGGTGTTAGGGTTAATGGAAACGTAGGACGCCGTGTCCGTATTTCTGGTTCCGGTTACGTAGCGTCTCGCCATGACGGTATTGCTGTCCGTAACGTCTTTCTGAAGTGGCGGCGCTCGAAGTCGGCCTTGGATAATGTTCTTCCAGAAACCCATACTTCAACCAAAACAGTTGAAACTCCACGTAGTGAATTGCAGTCTTCAGGGGTATCCAGTGAACATATCCACGACCCTGCCACTATCCTAGATAGCTGTACGTATGCAGTGTTCTGGTGTACAGACAAATCTCCTTTGTATAGTATGCACGGACAAACACGGCTGTAGAGTTCACCGTTGGGATTTGAAATACCGCAGAAATCTCCACTTGTTATTTAGCTATTCAATGCAATATACATGAATGGCTTTTTTCTCTCGAGATGTCTCAAGACACTAGATTTCTGGTGAAGGAAGATGATCGATTCCACCGTCAGAGCTGTAGAGAACAGCAACTGGTGCCGTTATCTGATGACGGAGTAATTCCTGTTGGTACCGGCCTTCCTCCAGCCAAACAAGTAAACACGTGCATCCGCAAAACTAGACCATTAATCATTGAAATCACACACTTCAGTAGCTCCTTATCTGTCGCCGTGCAACTGGAAACACTCCGGATTCTTCCTGTTCGGAGTCTAGCGTTCCGCACCGACAGGTAAATCGATACATCTATACCTGAACAAAGCCAATCAGTGATTTGTAACTCCGAGTTTGCGGAGATGTACACAACAGGTGTGGATTTTATCTTTGGAATGACTTCTGTTTCAATTAGTCGCTTGCTTTGAGTACAGACGTAAGGATGACCCCCCCTGGCTTGGGTCAGTAGTCCGCGGTCCACTTATTTATCCCCCGGGGAGAGTGAGAATCACGAGTAATCTTGGTAGGGTTCCACGCGAGTATACACACAATATACACAGACAAACAAGGGTTTACTATTAGCGGTGTCTTCCCTGCTTATCCGCTGTGAGTTACTTGTATATAGGCGCATTCACTACCACGTATCTCGTCCTTGCTGATGCGTTACTGTCATTAAAGAAGACACTAGTTTCACGAGCTGTACGGTATTGAATGAATAACAAGCTACGTATACTTCTCTCAAGTGGGTTGACACACTCGCGGAGGAGGGGTGATATCCCGGATTGGTCGAGACAACGGGTTGTGTCAATATGTTCCCTGTGTAAGATCTATCGTAGAAATCCACCCGTACACAAACACACGTTTGTAGATACAGGGCTGGCGAGACGATCTTCTTCTGGGTGGTGTTTTTTCCCGGGTATCCTCCGTCAATTGGGTGGAAAGAAAGACGCTACAGAGACATCAAACGGGTGGATTACTAGGGGAATGATGTACCGCGAGCCGTACAGGGGTCAGTGCGAGACCCAGAACTCCAGAACACTGTATGATACTACAGAACACGGTGTGCCAGAACAACGCAGTACGATAATAAAAAAAAACCACATAAAAACAGTACTCTACTTCAGAACACAGTAGACTACGGTAGAACACAGTAATCCAGAACACAGAAGTCGAGAACACACAACTTCAGTTGAGAATACAGAACTCCAGAGCAAAGGTCCAGAATACAGTACCTCACTGTACATATATCTCGAAGACTGGAGAACAGAGCACATAGGGATCTCAGCCAGGATATCATATGTACGGTGTGACAACTCTCACCTCCGTACGTACATACAGTCTCATAGCAGAGAGTAGATACTGCCGTCTGTCCACCTCGACGTCCAGATGTCCACTCATTGACCAGTCCAAATTATTTCCGCTTCTCTCCGCGACTTCCGCCAACACGTGTCCGGAGATGCACGTGCAGCCTGTCTTCTGTGCAGGTTAATTAGTTTCTCGCACGGCGTCCGAAGCCCGGATTAATTGTCCATACAATGCCCATACCATTTCCATACAATGCTGTCCGTATCAGATGTGGGGTATTCCACGCGTTGTAGAGCGCCGGGCGAATGCGACCGTTGCTTTCGCCGTGACAGGTGACACAGGCTATTCTCGCCAGGTATGCACAGACCGAGCAGACTGAGTTTTACCTCTCGACAGCCGCTACAATGGTACGTCCACGTAGGGCGGGGGGACGAATCACGGTCAGCTATCCGCTAGTATTATGAATAGTTTATGGATGCGACGCGCTCTTAGGGTCGGGTGAACGAGTCGTAATTACAATACATTCCATACACGGATCGCCGCGGGCTGATTAATTTGATTAAAAAAACACAACTTCAAAAAGAAAACGTTAACGGATGACTAAGCTCATCAGAGTAATAATGCGTCGGCTTCATTGATTGGCATTCCTTTCAAGAATTAATAAGAAAATCGCACATCACTAGCAAGATGGAATACAGTACAATTCATTAAATGTTTCCAACTTCCAGATGAATGACCTAGGATTGGAGTGGGTGGGACATTGCGGAGGTACCTAGGCGTAAGAAACCTGTACAGGTAAATTACACACCCAGTTTACAGTGAAATCAATCTTGGGACAGGTGCTTGGGTACAAGTCGGCTGACTGGGGAAGACACCGGAATCACAGACCTAGTCAGACTATATTTGTGACAGACTATACATGTGTGATATTTCGTGGCTAGACCAAATATCTGACTGTACGTGGACGGTCGGACAAAGACAGATGCGATCACTATTGGTACTCTCTCCATGTATTGTCAAGGTATATGTAGTGTCCTGTCGGAGTGTAGGCAATATTGATGTATTCTCACAGCAATATCCAGGCAATCTCCAAGCAATGCCTGGACAATATGCAGGCAACATCCAAGCAATTTCCGGGAAATGCAGAGAAATAATAATTAAAAAAACGTGTCACCTTTCTATCCAACACTGCGAACATGTTATTGGGCAAAGTAAACACTCTTTATGATATCCATGCAGACAACTAGTTTCTATGGACAATGATCTACCAGACTGTGTTGTGAACACTTGAAATCCCTACCCCGGTTTTCAATCTTAACAATTTGCCTCAGTTCTGAAGGTGTACAGTCAGCTTCTAAACGGATTTCATTACCAGTTACACGGTTTCACATTATAATCTGCAAGTCACCCCCATTTAGAGTTGGCTGAGCAACGGCGGAAAGCTCAGATACATCGACCCCCTGCGGGTTGCTCAGCGTTGATCAAGTGTTCCTCGGATCGTAGGGGTGAAACTCTGCCGGGTACCTCCTAACACAAGCCAGTTACCCGGAGAGAGAGAGAGAACTCACACTGATGTGAACAGCAGAGACGTGGAATGCGACCTTTAACTATGGAGTCTAGGGACTGTCTTATTAAGGTATAATACACGTCTGACAATGCACGTGACATGGACTGGGTCTAAGGATGCTCTGCGTATTGTACAACACACACACCGCTTGTCCTTCCACTACAACATACATGTATGACGTGTAGGGAGGTTGCTACATATATTACTGCCTTCTTCTTTTAAGACTCAGAACTACCTGGCCCTTATTTTGAACTATGGTTCAATGCCCACATACATGTAGATGGCCTTCTACATGGAACATTAGTTTCTAGAAATACCGACATTTGTGTTTCAAGGTTCAAGATGGACGCTCAGAGTTCAACGACAACTTGAGTCCTACAGGGTAGAGTATACAGTGGAACTGTTCTGCAGTCTCGTTAAAACTTTCTGGTTCAAACTTACTACATTCTGGCTCAGAGTTTCTGCAGTCTAGTTAAAAAATGTTGCAGTCTCATTCAAATTGTCTGCAGTCTCGTTCTAACTTTTTGCAGTCTGGGTCAAACTTTCTGCAGTCTCGTTCAAACTTTCTGCAGTCTAGTTCAAACTTCAAACTTTCTGCAGTCTGGGTCAAACTTTCTGCAGTCTGGTTCAAACTTTCTGCATTCTAGTTCAAACTTGCTGCAGTCTGGTTCACTTTAATGTCTGCGGTCTCAGTATGTGTCTCTCTGATTAGCCATGCGCATCTCAGTTTGATTGCAGTCACTTTACAGAGAACAAACACATTCTCATTTTACACGCTATTGTTGTTGGTGCCCCTGTAGCTGCCAAACAGAACCCCGATGTTTTCACTCACCAACAAAGGCCCCAGTGACGGTCTTTAGCGACCCCTACAAGCGGGTCATCGTCGGTGTGTGGAGTTCACGCGCTCCACAACACTCCAGGGTAGCTTATTAAGATAAATTTCAGTCTGTGAAGTCCTATACGCCGTCAAAGTCGGTGTAATAAAGAAGTAACATTTTTTGGGGGGAGGGCTACGTCACCGCGAGATGCACAACACTCACATTATAAGCAAGAAGTTGGTATTTTAAAAATTGCAAGCATTTTCTGCAGTGATCATTTCTTGCGGTGGCAAGATCAACAGATCGGCTGCATGAAATGAGATGAAATTCTCGCCAATGCTGTGATTTATTCTAGCGATGTTACTTCTTTTAAAGTGCCACGTCGGTGTGTTTAGCTAAGCAAATGTGGCGTCCATTGCTGGAAATGGAACACTACTTTCCATTGTCTACCTGCATGTCGGCGAGATCAAAACAGGTTGTTAAACATTGTTTTCTGGTCACACGTAGGTTATTCCTTAAGCAGGGGTCTAACATACTACACAGCAGACATCAGCGGAATTCCAATCAGGACAAGAGGACCTTAGTTGGCTGTTTAACACCGGCTGTAATTCCTGAGAGAGAGAGAGAGAGAGAGAGAGAGAGAGAGAGAGAGAGTTTCATGTAGTTTAGTACACGCCTATCACTGTCACAACAACTAGTATTGATATTCTGACAGTACATACTCTGCTTTATAATACCAACAGATATATAGCACCGTCCCAACTTAATACAGTTACAACACCATTGTTATTTTATAACTCTCGTGTCTGCCTGTAAAAAAAACAACGACGTCAGGGCGACATTTAGTGGGCAGTAAAACCCGACGTGAGCGACATCTAGTGGCGATAAGTGTTACAAAACATCCACCCTGTGTATCTAGTACCCTTGTATCATTCATCAAACTGATACGATCGCGACACATTAATCTAGTTTGCACCCGTTATGCGGATAAGCTGAGATTAATTGTACTAAAAAGGTTTCGTAATTTCGGGACCCGGAGACGCTTGTGACGTCACAATTGAGAACGTAACGCATGCCAATGTAACTGTACACAAGTAAGTATAATTACCCCGAGTGGACAGAACAGAACCCCGCAGGTAAACGTAAGTGCGGTAAGTCAACAGATAACACGTGACATAAACAAACGGACGTCTGATAGATCACGTGATAATGGGATGGCGCGAATTCAGGAATTTTATCGTTTTCTGGTTTAAGAAAACTAAAGGTTAAAGTTCATTGAGTTTGCGATTGGGCGCAGAGATGCAGAATTCAGTAAATTGCTAACATTCACGCTGCTTGATATTTCTGTCAGTGAACGTCAACTACAATACTACTCCTCCGAATAACTACAACCCTACAATACATCCCACATCTGTAATACATGTCAACCTTCCAATACATCCCACATCTGTAATACATGTCAACCTTCCAATACAACCCACATCTGTAATACATGTCAACCCTACAATACAACCCACATCAGTAATACATGTCAACCATCTAATACAACCCATATCTGTAATACATGTCAACCATCTAATACAACCCATATCTGTAATACATGTCAACCTTCCAATACAACCCACATCTGTAATACATGTAAACCTTCCAATACAACCCATATCTGTAATACATGTCAACCTTCCAATACAACCCATATCTGTAATACATGTCAACCTTCCAATACAACCCATATCTGTAATACATGTCAACCT
>JAUTBT010055818.1:0-15308 GCA_032361225.1 Lepetodrilus schrolli | reverse complement strand
TATCACAAGTTTTAATCTTTCACCACTGCATACTTATTTCTATTGTAATCACAATATTTATTCAATTTTAATTTCATAATTCCATTTATTCAATCATATATTCACTTTTAATCAAACTTTTCATTTTTAACCCATTTAAATTATATAGTTAATTAGTTCACCGTCACGTATGGGTGAAAGATTCCCGCTGACGTAAAACAAAAATTCACTCACTCACTGATACCGAAGGTCAATGGGTGTATGAGAAATTTCAGCTTGTTAAAACCAATATGCCCTGGACATCATGTTGGTAACAAATTTATCCAAAATCATAATCCATCTACACTTTTTAGAAAGCGAACTTGCGAATATCCATGCAGAATATATTTCTAATGTACCAGTAGATGGCACGACATGAGGTCACAACTTTTAACTACTACCAAACCAGGTTGTGCAACTTTTGCCAGGACACCTTTCAACCAATCAAATCACTAGAATCATCGCATGTATTTTGCTCAGGGTGAAGTTTTATTCTTGAATGTGTACTTGACTATTATAACAGTTCTTCATTGGATGATAACCCATCAGATTCAGAGCATTCTATTCCAGAAAGTTGCCTGCAGGTTGATATCACCCCCCAGTCTCATTATCACAATTACAGCCTCAGTTAATCGTGTTAACCCTCTCCATGCTGGAGGCAACTGGAGATGCCATAAAGAGCTGTGTCTGTGCCCAATCCAGCAGGGAGAGGGTTAATCAAGCCCCATTGCTTCCTCTTATCTTACTATGTGTGTTTCGCATGTATTTAGCTAAATAATAATTTAATACTTTTTTCACCCATTCTTGCATTTTAAAGGGTGAGGATAAACACTGGTACGTTGGGTGTGACGAGAACTGTGATACGTCTGGCAGTGATAAATTACACTGCTAGAGAGCTATTAGATGTTTTAGTAGAATCAAATGAGGTATTGCAGATATTGAGCTGGCTATGTTTGTTTCCATTGGCATAGGATGTGTTATAAAAATGAACCTTCTTAGGTTTACTGCAAAATTCAGCCTTATGGTTGTTGCAGGGATCCTCCTGCACTAAAACTGACAAGGTCTGATATACTGTAAATCAGGAAATTAATGCGTCCCTAATTTAATGCGACCTCAAGAATTTAGAGATACATTTGGTCTTAAAATACAGAATGTATGTAATGCGTAGGCATTAAATGTGGCCATAAGCCAATCGCATTTTTCGCATTAATATCATGCTCGCATTAATTTCCTGATTTACAGTAAGTGAAAGAATCCTTAAAGCTGGTCGAAACCGTTAATTTAAAGAGTGAATAAATAAATAAAAGAAGCAGCATAAGAATGTAATGGTGAAATTATGTAATGTCGCCATAACAGTTCAATCCATACATATTGTTAATGACCTTACAACCAAGATGTCGTGATGACCTACTTAAAAAATATTTGCGATGATTGCTTCACCTGTGCAAACCAGTTAGATTTTCAATAGTATTGTCTATAGATACCTGACCCTCATATATCAATATTTAAGACATTTTTCCTCAAGGACCATCATCACGTATGAGTGAAGCATTCCCATTGCGGCATAAAGCACCAATTCAATCAATAAAAGGACCTTTTTAATTTTTTTTGGAAGATGACTGCATAGCCTTTGGCAATAATAGTATCTACAGTCAGGAAATGTTTTCAAGAACAAGTTCCTTCGAACTGTAATTTAGCAAGAGGGTTATGGAGCTGTTGGTTTAATAATTATCTTATTATCGATGACGGACGTTCAAACATGCTTAGTAAACTTGATTAAACATTTATGTGAAAGCTTGGAGAATCGATTAACTCACACAGACAACTCATACAGACATGGCCTCGTAACACCATAGAGAAGATCCTCTCGTGATTGCCTTGCAACAATGCTAATACAAAGTTATTGTTCCTGGATTCTGCAGTGCTGGAATTTCTGAAAGTAAAATGTCAGTCTATTGTGTCTGGGCTGTGCAGTGCACTTGTTGACAGTTCAACAGGTCTGCGCCAAGACTGTAAGGTTTATTTTTATACCATTGTTTACATCGTACAGCTACCCATGCCGAGTCACAACACGGGTCGACGAGAAGATCGGGTCGATGAGAAGACCCGGGTCCTAGGAGTAAGAACATTGTGGTAGTAGCTACACGAAACGACTTTTGAGAAAGTTCGTTGTCTCGAGTAATAGCACAGAGAGTGTTTCAACGTCAAGTGTCAAGGCACGCGGTGTAAGTGCGGTGCGAGTGCTGGCGGTGCTCTTGAAGAGCGTGCACAGAACGGCATCACTCTGTCACGTGGACTCGTGTCAGGGCATTACTTCCATAGCAGTGTCATTGTTGGTAATCCAGGCATTCTTTAGATGTAAATGTCAATATTATGACAACCTAATTATGGCACAAAGATTGATTATTACCATGTTTGTTTTTAACCACCTCCAGACTCATCGTTATCATTGTTGTATGAAAGCCCATTCGTGTTAAAAATAGTAACGCTGTAGTCGGCGCCTATGGGTGAGATATTCCCGCTGCGACGTAAAACAATAATAATAATAATAATAATTAAATAAAAATGTTTAAATTTTTATTTTAAAAGCAATTTAAATTTTTTAAAATGTAAATTATTTTTTTTAGATTAAATTAATTAAATAAAAAATAATAAGTTTAAATTAAATTCATGACAAATTTTGATTATAATTATGTCGACAGATGTGATTAATTTTCGGCAGAATATTCATTGCTTACCTTTCCTGACCATCTTTTTAACCTCCATACTGCTGATGTCCACTGAAAATTCCCTATTGAGCAGAGATCAAAATTAACCTTCTCTCTGCTGTGATTAATCAAAATCACTGCTCTGTGGAGATAGAGGGTTAGCCCAGCAGGGAGCAGTTATTAATTGTAACGTACTATATGTACCTAACTGTATATTAGATGGAGAGAAATGTTACAGAGACATGGATAGCTCCTGTGTTACACCTCTCGTGAAATGTCAAAGGTTAATCTCCCCAGGTGCAGTATGGGATAACAGATAATGTCACCTAATATGTCTGCAAACACATTATCTGACATTCAGATTGATAGAGACTGGCAATGTTTGTTCTATTATAGAGTTATTCCACCTAGATGGGCCGTGATCATTGGGTCATTGTTTGGATAGATGTCAAGATCGCCATGGATTCGTGTGGATAGATCCACAGTATTTTCGCTATTATTCTCGGCCAGCATTATAATAATGACCATATCTGATACTATTGTGAACATTAATACTCATAATAGATGTCATCGGATCTTGAGAATTGTTTCGAACAAATTGTGGGTGTTCCAGTGATTATTGATATTTTTTATTCAAAGTGTTATTTTTTTAATAATATTGTAAGTCGCCTTGTGGTGATTATTGTTGTACGAGGTAAATCTGTTTTTTAATAAATTATTCCGGTAGAAAATAGCTAACTGATCAATGATTTAACCTATTAGCCTATTAACCGTACACAAATTGTTATTGTATATTTAATAAATAAATTTAATATTTAATAAATCTAACAATATTTTAACTGATGATTTTTAGGGGTGGGTGGTAGCGCATTGGTAGAACAGTTGGACTTCGGAGCCAAAGGTTCCAGGGGCCCCGGCATCAATGTTCGCGGAAGTTACCTTTCTGACGCGATATTGATAGGATGCGATGTCTGTAGAGTGGCAATGCAGTTATCATCCTCGGTCGATGCTCGCAGGTTTACTGCAACATTTAGCGCTATGGATGTTGCGGGTTTCCTCCTGCCCTAAACTGACAAGTCGTTAAATAAGTGAAAGAATCTTGAAACGACTTAAAACCCCAATAAAAAAATAATTAAAAAACGTATAACACCAGGTAACGCAGAATAATATACATACGTTGTTTGTTTTGGCTCGGGGTTTGTGTTTTGTTTTTGTTTTTGTTTTTTAAATTGGGGTTTAATGATGATAACTGTATTGCCACGTTACAGACAGCGCATGTCTTTATGTAATTAATGTTTTCAATTTTGCATAATTATTTTAATTGTATATGTCAATAAAATAGGATGAAATATACATAATAAAATTAAATAATTTCGCAATATGTGCGTTCTAGTTTTCTAGTGAGTATGCTGTCGTTTTGAACAGATGTACAGGTAGGGGCCTTCATGGATTGCAAATTGAGAACCTTCTGTATCATCTACCAGCAGAATTAATAACAATAATGGCCCTAATTTCGAAACACACACACACACAATCATTGTCTCACCTGGATTGTTCTTGATAATCATTTCTTTTAGTTGATTTTGCACAAACCAGTATTTGCTTTTTGATACTTTTTCCTTCATATCGATAGACCAAGTTGACGATTTGATGTGTGTTTTGGTTCTGAGGTTCAATTTGTATTTTAAACCGAAGTGTGACGTGAAATTGAACCATGCCAAGAACTGTTTCTCCTCCGTGGTAGTAATTGGCCGTGGTTTGGTGACCGTGCCGTTCTTAAGAATGGTATAGGGCAACTTCCATTCAGTCGACCTGGAAATAGCCGCGTGAATATTAAGACCACTCCATCAAGTGTTAGATACTGATACACACATCGTTTGACTATTAAGTAAACACATTTAACTGATTGTATTAGTTGATTGTATAACATTCACACAATAGTAAAACAAATACTGAGAGCTAATTTATACCCGTTTTCAGTAATCTCTTCTTCCATCGGACCGAGAATAACTGAGACGGTACCACCTACAATGTTAAATAAATAAAAATGAAATGATAGTAGCATAATCATAACTATAGGTATCATCAATGCGTGGATTTAGATGTCGTAGTACGACGATTGTCAGGCGATATGTTTACTAACCCGAGTCTAATCTAAAGCCGCCGGCCTTTTCAAGCATCGATGCGGATTACCATAAAACTGACACGCCGAGATATGAGTGAAATACACTTAAAAGCGGATCTAAACCCCAATTCAAATTTGCCAAAAGTAAACGTTTAGCCCGTTCTATATACCTGTTTTGTTGTAGTATTTTTCCAGCGCTGTCTTGAAAGAGTGCAGATCCTCTCCGTGTAGGGTAGATTGGACCCAAATGGCTCCAAATTTCTCTTCGGAGAAAAATATACTGGTTACCGACTCGGTAGATATTACAAGAGAAGTAGTTTTATTCAACTTTGTTTGAATAAGAGTCTTGTTCACGTGACATTTATCTTCAGGTCGGATTCGAGAACCGTTGACCTCGATGTGGTATCCAAGCTTCCATCCGGGTACCCTGAAATTATATGTGTTAGTGTCAATCCCCTTTCTTGATGTATATGTGCTTTTATTGGGGTTGTACTTTCATGAGATAATATACATTGTTTAAAATAGAATATGTGTTAGTACTAGTACATGGGAGGTGCACTCTCCATGTATGTAGCCCATGAGAAAATACTCCATTTATA
Organism: Lepetodrilus schrolli; assembly: GCA_032361225.1. Taxonomy (NCBI): domain Eukaryota; kingdom Metazoa; phylum Mollusca; class Gastropoda; order Lepetellida; family Lepetodrilidae; genus Lepetodrilus; species Lepetodrilus schrolli. Next base: position 9,858 of record JAUTBT010055818.1, on the reverse strand, counting down.
GAGAGAGAGAGAGAGAGAGAGAGAGAGAGAAAGAGTGTGTGTGTGTGTGTGTGTGTTTGTGTGTGTGTGTGTGTGTGTGTGTGTGTGTGTGTGTGTGTAGGAGTTAAAGCAAAATATATTTTGTCTTATTTAATCGCTTTCTTACCCCTTTTCCGTGAATACCTGCTGTTGAGTGTCAATCACAACATTTACTTTCGTCGAATGCCCATACTCTGCAAAAAGAATGTCTTACAGTTACAATCAGTTGACTGATTAGAATGTTGATGAATGCAAATTTCGTCACATCATATGGTTACATTATTATAATCATATTAAGTATTGACTTTCGTTGTAGATTCCTATACACATTAAGTACATGGTGAATGTCCAAAGCTCGTACCCTTGTGTTCGTGTTTCCACGCTTCCATTATGGCGACCTTCACTTTAGCGTAGTCCTTCATTTTAACCTGTTGTTTGAATTTTAGGAAAAATTGCCAGTTCCAGAACGACAAATTAAAGTTGGAGTCGGACCACTTGTAGAAAGTGATTGGCATGTGATGTCCGAGATTCGTGTTGAACCGAGGCAAGTCAAATTTAGGCCATGCGAATGACGCCACTGGTCGGTTCTCGTAACGCAGGAAGTAGTAGAAGCGCCATAACGTTACTCTGGTGATAAGAGGTGAAAGGTCATTGGGAGATTGTGACCATGTCAACATTACATAGACATTTTTTTTTTAAATTTCAATTGGAGTTTAGAACAGTTTTCAAGATTCTTTCACATGCCACGGCTTGTCAGTTTAGGGCAGGAGGAAACCCGCAACATTCTTAGCGCGGATTGTTGCAGTACACCTGCGACAATGCGAGCACCAGCTGGTACTGACAGACCAAGGATGATAGCTGCATTGCCACGATACAGACAGCGCACCCTATCATGATCGCGCCAGGAGAGAATTTGAACCTGGAACTCCGAAATGTAGCGTTTTACCATTGTGCTACCATCCCGCGACAGAGAGCTACGTACCCAGACCCCAATGTGAAGCGGTGAGGTTTGAGTAGCTTAACCTGGATCTTGTCACAGTCGAACTTCGGAGCTGGAAGTAGACGTATATCAAACATTCAATTGAGACTACTGGTGCTTGTTGTAGCTCAGAAAGGCTATGTATGGTAATGCATCTCTAATGTGAATTAATGAATCTGTAACTTTTCAAGTGATTCTAGGCGTGGATTATATTCAAAACGTGCATTGTACAAATTTGGAAATCTTTGCCGTCGATAAAATGAGTACTTTCGCAGGATTAAATTTTGGTTCAGCATCCTGGGCCCGTGTTTATAAAGATTATCAAAGTTCGCTAGAAGTTACTATCAAAGTTTATTATCAAAGTTGCTAATTCGTTTAGCTAGAAATTGTTTATTAATAATTACCCTGATTTACAAACATGTGCATCATAAAATATACCACGAAACTAAAAGAACCGGGACGTTTAGGGTTTTATGTTGAGCTCCTACAGAATGTGGATCTCGGATATATATATATATATATAATAGGTACCTAGCTTTTTAACGATGTCGCACCACGTAGCCCTAAGAGAGGTGGTCACATTAGCTGTATACGACTGGGTGAAGTCTGTGGTGACCAACATCTGGAATGCTGACGGAACTTTCCAGAAAGGTTTGACGACCTCCACCGGAGTGTACTCTACTCCATACTGGGTCTTGAAGACGAGCCTCCCATTAGTTACAGTCAGCTTCATTGTCGATGCAGGATGCAGGCGTGTTGTGGAGTGTACCTCTGTCATGAAGTACACCAGACGCCAGTACGATGTTCTAATACCGAGGACAGAAATAAAATAAAAATTGGAATTGTGCATTTAAAGTATTGTATGTATGTAGTGATACTCAACCCTTCGCTCAGTTATCAGGTATCATGCATGTTTCCATGTAAGTGATGGACACTATCTGTTCTGCACCCTTTTTTTCTCTTTTTTTTTGATTGGGGTTTTAAGTCGCTTTCAGGATTCTTTCACTTATATAACGACTTGTCAGTTTAGGGCAGGAGGAAACCCGCAACATCCGTAGCGCTGAATGTTCCAGTAAACCTGCGAGCATCGGCTGGTACTGACAAGACCAAGGATGATAACTGCATTGCCACTCTACAGACATCGCATCCTATCAATATCGCGTCAGAAAGGTAACTTTCGGGAACATTGATGCCGGGCCCCCGCGGCAGGATTTGAACATAGAACCTTTGGCTCCGAAGTCAAACTGTTCTACCACTGCGCTACCACCCGCCCTCGTGAAATGGTGTCCTGGGTATCGTTTCACAACGCTCAAATGTTGTAGTCAACAGCCTGAGTGAAAAATGTTCTTGTCTCTATCCACTAACATCTCACGGGGCTCTCGTAACTATCAGTAAAATAGGCAGATTCGCGATTTCTATGGTCTCTTAGTGGGTACCATCTCGTAACACCGGTCATTATGACTATTTAACATCGGATGTTAAGTAGGCATACTGCCTGGAGTTTTGACGATGACTGGATACGAGAGCTTCATTTAAAGGTTCCCTGGGCTTTATGTTTAACATGCACTGCAACTGTTAACAAGGACAAAATATCTGTTGATGTTTTCAGACCAATTAGTGTCGAATGTGAACAATAAAAAGATATTTGGTTGGAAAACCATCGGTAAACACGTTGTACATGAAAGTGCTGGTAGACTAATTGGAAGTGGGAAATAAACATCTAAGTTACGTTGTATTTTTTTACATAGTGGAAATACAAAGCTGTATCACAATGAAGTTAATTTGCAACCTAAGCGTATGGTTGTGTAACTCTACTTCTTAGCCTTAACCGTGCGAAGACCATGCGAAATAATCTTCTTATATCATTTTCACATCTAATATCAACTCTCTAAATGTATTCTGATCAATATCAATAATAGTAAGAGTATGTTGCATGCCACTTCATGGAATCAAACATATGCATCATATATGGCACAACTTCAGAATGTATTGCATCTTTCTTTAGTATAAGACGTAAATTGATTTGATATACATGTTTACATATGGATTATATATAAAAGACAGACAATATATCAATGTTTCTATATCCATTTAGTTAACTATGACATATCGTTAGCAATTCAAGACACGAGGATAACACATAGTACATTCCAGAGATGGAATGCTGGTCAAAGTACTTACCGTTAAAGAGATTTGCCATGAGAGTAATTGGCAGGCAAATTATGGCAACCAATAGATCCGATACCGCCAAATTGACTAAAAATACATAAGTCGCTGAATGAAACCGTTTATCTTGACAAATTATGGCCACCACGCATACGTTTCCCAATATAGCGAGGATAAATATTATCCCGTATGCCATACAAAGCACCACTACCATATACACGGGTTGTTTAACCAACGTGTAATATTCCGTAGAACCAAAGGAATTGTTATAATCACTGACGTTTTGCGAGTCCATGTTGAACACTTCACATTGACGTCTTCGTATCCTTAATAGTTATGTCTCGTGTCCAAGAACCGTATTCAAATTTCAATTGAACTGCGATCCTTTGTAGATGTGTTCATTGAAGTCTTCTTGATATTCCGTAGAATAAAAGGTGCAGTGTATACAGAGATAAAACACGTCTCAGCAAATAATCAGCCTTATACCGCAAGGACCAACATGAATTTCCCTTGCAGTTTCAGATAAGAACAAAAAGAGCACCAAAGACCAGCAAGTTGTCTGTCATCATCGCTGAACTTTTTTCCCCGGACTAATAGTTAAGAGAGCAGGAGAGATCGTTGATGGGTCTCCATCACCCCTCCTGCGAGTTCTGACCGCCTCAATTCTCTACACTACAATCAATGCATCGCCGTACACTCAGCAGTAACAGACGAGTCGCCTGCTAATCCAACGCCCGGCTCGTTGTTAATGAAACATACGTCTAAACCTCGGCCATGCTCGCCAATGAAGCTTAAATCTTCGATTGAGTTTCTCAAAGACAAGTCGCACGGACGCGAACCACTCGACAAGATGATTGAATTCCGCAGGGATCAGAAAGCGATGTGGAGGAAAATATTGCCTCACAAACAAAGTAGACGATATTGTCTTTTAAGGATAATCAGAAAAACATGATAACTCTCTCGCAAATATTCTGGCAATTAAGATAGCTGTATATATATTTTTTTTCACATGGAAATAGTTATCCCATCCAATATAGTGCATGTTGTAAAAATAAAATTGCTTCAACCCGTTTCCTGTTGGCGTAATTGGAACGTGTTTTGGCGGCAATAACGATCATTTAAACGTTACGGAACCTTTCTCGATCAATTCTCGTACGTATTGGAACACTGGATGTTCAAGATAATAACGAGGCTATCTTCATGATATACTGGACAGTAAACAATAAGCAATATGCTAGCATATTCATGTGGTTCAATATCACCAGCAGGCTGTTACGCGCGTTGCACTCGAGCGTATTCTGTTTATCGTACCGACTTAGTAAAACATTGGCCTCAAAGTCATCATGCCGTCTGTTTGTGTTTCGCATGAGAGGATTTTCCTGTACATCGTGCTATTTAATTACCGCAATTAGCTTCTCTACAGGTAAACAACTTAACAATGACTCCAATAAGGACTCCAACTATCTGCAATTCCCAGGAACATCCTCGTCTTTCCTATACAGATAAGTCTTGAAGATGAGACTAGTGGTTTCTCTTTCCACATGTTCGAAGTTATGCTCAATGATTCGGCCTACTTATGAATAGGACACACGATTTTACGTCTTTTTTTTTTTGCTTTGTGCGTCATAGTTTTATGGTGATTCCTTGTTTGGTAGTGCGCTCTTATACCTTCAATTGACTTATGTTTCATTATCTTTACATCTAATTAAACAGTGTAAACTCGCTGATTGATATCAGAATTTAGACAAGGGAAGCCGAAACTTATTACTTTTATAATTAAATCTTAGTTATTGTGTTCTACTCTCCAATGCTGTGGAAAGTAGGAACACATATATTCCTGGTTTTCTTTTTAACTTGAACAAACCCTGTTGTTTATACTTCCTACTGGTGTACATGTACATCTATTAAGGATTTCGTGATCCGAATTGCTACATTTAACCCCTTTTTTCTTCTAATATGTGCTTGACTATCACTTAGATTCGGGGCGGGTGGTAGCGCAGTGGTAGAACAGTTGGACTTCGGAGCCACGGTTCCAGGTTCAAATCCCGCCGCGGGGGCCCGGCATCAACATTCGCGAAAGTTACCTTTCTGACGCGATATTGATAGGATGCGATGTCTGTAGAGTGGCAATGCAGTTATCATCCTTGGTCTTGTCAGTACTAGCCGGTGCTCGCAGGTTTACTGCAACATTCAGCGCTACGGATGTTGCGGGTTTCCCCCTGACCTAAATTGACAAGTCGTGATATAAGTGAAATAATCTTGAAAGCGACTTAAACCCCCAATCCAAAAATAAATAAAATAAATACAATCACTTAGATTCATATTCCATTCTTATAGATCGTGAAAGTTAATTATATCAAGCACTTAAAGTTAATTGGGGAAACCACTGGTTTTGGTATTGGATAATTCCAGACAGATCGTCACCATGCTACACTGAACACATTAATACGGCGATGTGCTGTCTCAGTGTCGGTTATGGCTGGTAAAATGCATGGACACATAATTATTACATTTTTCTATGCCGTGGTTACGGCTCGCAAATGCCATGCAGATATAACTATCCCTGGTTTTTGTTTTTTATGTAAACAACGACGACTAGATAATACTGACCACGCCATGGGATGGCACCAATGCACAGTGTATTATTAATCTCGTAAGATACATAAACTATTCACTCATTTCTGAATAAATATAGTGCCAGGCTAAATCTAGTTGTAATTCCAATTGTCCTAAGATCGTGCATTAACTCCACTGCACTACTTCTGTTCTTGTCAGACCCTTAAGCATCACCTCATGTATGACAGTTCTACGTCCCATTACAGACGTCTCCAGGGAGGTGTTAGTCAATGGATGTGTCAATCCTTCAAATGTTCTCGTCAACCTCGGACTTTAACAAATTCGCAATTGGGACGGACACGTATTACTGACCATCAACTATAGAGTAATCACCGCCCGACAATAACATAATTGCATGATATAGATTTCTGATTGGTTTATCGATTTTCATAATAATGATTCATGATGTCCTATACATGATGCCAAGTTTCTGTAGATGGAGTGTTTGTATTCAAATTGGAGTTGCGTATTACTTTATAACGTTCTTATATGTGTTTGGTGTTGAACTCTCAGTGTGTGCTCGTTATTGAATCTACGGTATGGTAAAGCTGGATATAGATTTATCACCTCAACACATACTAAGTATCTTGACCTTGGAAACATAAAGTCCAATTTCCCTCCTGATTTCCCATTGGATTTCAAGGTACATGGTAAAATACAGCTAATGGAACGTCAAGCTGGTTAGTACATCAAAGCGCATTCCTACACTACACACAACGTTTCGTCCGGTAGGCTGTATAAGTAGATGTTTTACGTTATTTAATCGCGATACACATATATCAGACATGTTTAGTATATTTAGCACAAAAGAGTTACATGTTCTGTCTGGATATCGAACTAAACCCTCTGCTAGCAATTGCATTAAAACATTATTCCCAATGAACTACAACCATCCAATAAATACAGATTATAAACCGAGTGTCTTTAGATATCGTCTATATTCTCCACATGGATACTCTGAGATTATCCCTAAATGCAGAATATAGACGATATCTAAAGACACGCGGTTAATAATATATTTACCATCTATTGACAAGTTTAAATGCTTCTCTATAAGAAGAAAGCATCGACGTGTGAATCGACATTTTAAAGTAACGCGTAGGAATACATGCAGGTCACTAGATTGTAAACCGCTTCACTCATTGATAAATACAACAAAGGAAAATAACAACTTTAAAAACAGTTCTAATTTGTATTACAAGTCTCCGATCATAATTGTTATTTTGTTTACTATTTCCATACAGTAGCATTTATAAATAGTTGTATGACGTCACATGAAAATGACGTCATGTGAAATTAGCTCCCTAATTTGCATAGTTAAATTAGTCAGGTAAAGTAGCATGATTAGATACACGAAATATCTGTTTACTTCCTTGTTCTCATAAACTTCCTTGAATTGCATTCTCATTACTGGTTATGTCAAGGTATATTGGTAATATTTTCATAAATACTATATCATGTTATATGTATGCACTTAATATATGGCAACATTCAACATATTATTTAGACACAAGTGGCAAAAACAGTGTAAATAATGTCCATAGGCTAAAGGTTTCAACCGTAAGACTAGTTTTGGTATGGGTGTAATAAATGTCTTTATGTTGAGTGAAATATGCCATTTTCACGTAATTAGTGCATACTTTATCAAAGAAGAAAGGGATTGGCCTACCTATGTTCGGCAATAGAACAATTAATATCGTTGATTAAATGTTAATCAAATAATGAATTGCTGTTTCAAAAATACCGTTCGTATCTGATGTCTTGTGGTTGCCGTAGTGACATTTCTTCATCCTTGCTAAGTCCTCATTAACACTGAATTATTATCTTCCATTAGCACACACACGTGAAATAGCAGCGGAATAATATATATATATATATATACATATATCTAAGTCATGCATTTGAAATAAAATAATATCATGACAGACAATGTAGGTAATAACAAAAACGCATCATTTCGTGCAATACATAATTTGGAACCAACGTTTGCTAGTTGTTTTTACCATGTCTCAGAAACATTAATCTTAATGTACATTACGAGGCATTTTCACCGACAATCTGTACTATTTCTGTCTACTATAAATCCTACTTGGATATTGCAATACCTTCTGTACCTATTCAGTTTACCCTCGATGTGATTATGCCACCTGCTGGCGGACTTAGGAACTGAGATTGTGGCGAGGATGCATTGACATGACCTCGCTGACAAGCCAATATCGAAAGTCATTTGTATAATCACGGATTTACTTTGCCTTGATTTGTTGATGATGGCGCGCATGCGTTCTACACACACACACACACGGACGCAACACACACGCGCTTGTACCCACAGCACACACATCACCCACAGACACACAAACAAACAAACAAACAAATAAACACACGCAACCATTGCAAGAAACTCCTGAAGGCCATAGTGTATTTCGGTAGCGGCTGGAATCTGGTATCGGTACTTGTTCATGATCAAGGCACAGAGCGTTTAACTAGCAAGATCAAATAGGTCGATATCGAATCCGCGTGAATGGGTCAAGGGGATAATATATAATAAAAGTGGACGTCTCGAAATTGGGCGGAGTCTTGGTCCTACTTGTCTACCTCCCAGAGGTTCGTGAGCGCTTGCTTCATTTCTTGAAGGATAGTGCGTACACAAAAAGTGTACGGGTATTTATAAAATCGACACAAGCATCCAGTTATATATAATTCTGCCCGGAGACATCGATAACTTGATCATTCAGAACACTATCATTGAGACTATTACAATCCGTCATTCCAATCATCTCATTCCTAATGGAACATCTCCTATATAAACATATATGATGGATTAACTGAGATATTTGCATTCGATGGCTATACTACTGCCCTACATATGGAATAGAGCGGGTGGGAGCACACCGTAAGATGTTTCCGAGTTCGAACCTGTCCCTGAGGCCCGGATTTAATATCCGCGGAAATTGCTTGTCAGTGGCAGTCGTGATAAAATGCGATGTATGTATTTTCGTCACTACAGTTGTCATCGTTGAATCGTCAGTACCAGCTGATACTTGGAGGCTTTAATGTTCTCTTTAACAAGAACATTGATTTATACGAATAAAACTTCTGATTGTCTGTCTGCTACTACCACCACTACTACTACTACCACTTCTACTACTACTACCACGACTACTATCACGACTACTACTACTGCTACTACTACCACCACCACGCCATGCGCATCTAAACTACCAATTCATTTTTATTTCGAAACAAAATCACAGCTGAGACAAATAATTGGCGATAACTGTTATGACATTCAAGTACCCTGAAACATGCATAAAAAGACCCACTAATATTGTACATTGTATCATCTCAGAACTCATCATGAGTTCATATATTGATATAACATAGCAAGGGGTACATTTGTCGAGATCCACCCTATATGTACATATAACTAACATCATCTTGTAAGAGTGAACTCCTTGCCAAGCATGCTATCTCATTGTGGCTTCATTTTACGTAGACCTTCACTGTAAACGTATTATTCCTAAGATATCAGACACGTAATTATAGAATTATAGGACTCTCCATCACCTCCTTCAGCTGCAAAGTATCAACATACCGTTATTTGATTATGTTCACATTCTCAGTTGTATTATATATTGTATTGACAATATATATATGTATATATAATTTGCTAGTCCAATAGTATGTAGTAGTTTAACACGAACCTGATGAGCATTTTCAATAGTATTAATTTATTATTTAATAATAAGTCATATGAAATAGCAGATCTTATAGCAGATCTTATCTATGAAGTCTTATCTGGCGCTGTTATCGTTTGAATGATGTTGCCATATATGATTCCAGAAGTGCATGCAAGATGTCTATATCTATCATGAAAACAAATCCACATACCTAAATGTTATCTCATCGAGATAACATATCGCAACGCAGAAGGCCTGGACACACTTTTGGACCGAATTATATATTTAAAACGTTTATGTATACTGTAAATCAGGAAATTAGTGCGTCACTAATTTAATGCGACCTCAAGCTTTTAGGCATAAATGCGACAACAATTAAATGCGATCGACCATGTTTTT
>JAUTBT010055817.1:0-33808 GCA_032361225.1 Lepetodrilus schrolli | reverse complement strand
AGCACATCTTTCTGCTCTTTCAAATCCAACCTAAAAACTCATCTCTTTAAAATAGTCTATCACTAATTGCCTTTTCCATTTTCATGTAGCGCTCTGAGCATAAACACTTGTTAATGGATACAGCGCATTAGAAATACACATATTATTATTTATTATTATTAAATAGAGGATCTAACATGAGTGGTCATATAATACTGAATTTATTAAACGAGTTGGCAAAATATTTGCCAACGAGTTTAATGAATTCAATAATATATGAACACGAATGTGAGATTCTATTTATCACATAAGGTAGAAACTATTGTAATATCGATTTTCAGTCATAAACACTATAATAGGCAAATATCTTGGGAACTGAGTTAAAGCACGTGGACAAAATATAGTTCCAAGTAAATGTGTAAATATTAATGAATGTGTTTGTATATTTCATTGAAGAAATCTTTTAACTTTATATTCCACAAATTAGCTATACAAGAGGTCCAAAAAGACTTTGATATTGCGTATGAATACAATTATAAAAAATCTATTGCGTTATTGCACTTGTGAAAATATGTATATGTATTTATAACATGGGATCTTTGCACTCCAAAACTCCTATGTTATGTGATAAACAGAAATATTTGGAGGTTTTCGTGTAAATTGTACACACGTAGAATTGTATTGAAGATCTATGCGGTCATAGTATTACGTGTCATGTGCTTGGGATACTTGGATTACTCTTCATGATGGCTGTATGCATTATATCTGGAGAGAGAAAAAATAATTAAAAAAGAAAATGTGTTCTTAATTCTCTCTGCAACCGGAGATGCCCCGAGGAACTCTGGCCTGTACATATAAAGTGTTCGCGAACATGAAGACACACTGCTATTATATTACTAGAATTCTCTAGGCGCTTCACGCTCTCCAGAAAGAAGTAGGAATAAAATTATCAGTCCCTCGTTTTCTTTTCCCTCGTTACGGAGAACGTATCTCAGTTGAAGATCATTTCCATTGGCATTGGCATGTCAATAATATCGGAACATGCAATCACAATAGGCATCTTGATTAGGCCACGTGATCCAACTCGCTATGAAACGGAACCATGCGTAGCTCAGAGCACAATGCGTAGCATCACCACTTACTTTAATTTCTATCATATGCGACATGATACAAGAAGTTCATTGGCCCCAAAGTTTAACTAAACAATTAATTGCACCAAGATGAATACTGTTGTTGTACTGCTCAACGTACGTGGGTGTCCATAAGCTCTGTATTGTAAGAAATGGTTCACCTCGTATTTGTGAATTTGCCACTATCGTAATAATTGATTCACCTCATGTATACAATCTTACCTCGAGAATATACCTGTAACAACTGATGCACATCTAAGGTGTAATCTTATTATTGTCATAGTTTGTGTTTGTCAAAACAACACACACCTTGTTATAGTTGGACTGCAATGGAGGGATGTAGGCCTATGTATGTTTATGCATAGTGATGGGTTCACCGGATCGAAGGATGCAATCTTGTCTTGACGTCAAAAGATGTATGCCAGTGATGATATTCAGTACAGGTCCATACGGGGAATTAAATATCACAGTGCTGCATTTACTTTCTAAAGACAAAATTAATTGCAGACACGGGCCTTCTGGCCTAATAGACAGCTACGCCAATGGTTACACGTATATTATTGAACACGACAGCAGCAAAAAAATAAAACACCGCCAGCTACATTTGATTGCTTTATTTCTCTGAGAGGATCCCGCCAGGTCAATCAGGAATGACATCACAACGATGCCCAGTGTACACGTATACATATATAATAACTTAAGTCAACTAATAGTATAGTAACAGGAATGCAAATTGTATAAACAATGTAGAGTGGACGGGTATTATCACAGTGGTGTACACAACAAATACTCCAGTAGTTAATGATGGCGACACCAGTGTCGGACTGATATTTGGTCAGAACACATTAAACAATAAAATAATAACAGAGGACGGAAAGGGACTGTTTTGAAAATAATTATTAAAATATTAAAATAGATAGGGCCTCAGTATTGAACCCTGCTGAAACCAGTATCAGAAGGCAAAAAGAGTTATGTAGCAGCACATCATCAAGTCAGCAGAGATGGTTATGACATACTCGAGTGTACAATCTGTACAGTTATGAATTTGAGCTCTAAAATACAAACTAAACAAATTATTACTTATAAATTGAGATTGTTATCAGATTCACATTCATCAGGTGTTTTTTTTATGAAACTAGTTTGGTTGCCACATTTAAGGTAATAATATCACATCTGACGAATCTTTATAAATATAACAAAAATGCTATTAAAAATATCACTTTTTAAACATGGAAAATGTGTTTTCATGGGAAGCAAGCTTAGTACTAACAAAGGTTAAAAAATGGTTGACATTGTCCAGACTAAATACTGAGACTACAGTAATCTTGCTTGACAAGTATCAGCAGCTAGTTGGCAGCAGCATAATAGCAAAGGAATACAAGAAGCAATATATTAATTATCTGTCTGTGAACTGAATACAAGAAGCAATATTTTAATTATCTGTCTGAACTGAATACAAGAAGCAATATATTAATTATCTATCTGTGAACTGATATAAGAAATATGAAAACTGTCACTTCTTAGTATTCAGATAAACGAGTCCCATTAAATCTTCATTAGATCTGACACATGGATATAATGAAATCACATCTGTATTAGTCAATGCTGCCAAAAAACGGCTAGCAATCAGATAAACTGTCCCAGTTCCGTTTGGACTTAACCACAAAGTGAAAAGATATCATCAAGGGAACTGCTAATAAATACTAATGTCCTGGAGGAATGGTAGCCAGGGAACTCATGTATGAAATTGCTCAAACTCTATGTCAACCTTGACTCCATAGCCATTGACCACACCATCACTAAGGTTGGAGATGAGGCTACATTAGTGTTAGGCTGTTTTTGAACAGAACAGAGGCCCTCTACCTGGTACATATTATAATTTTAAAAATGTCTGATATCATCACTGCATTGAATAACGTTATTTGTCAAATTGTGCAATCGGTCAACATGTAAATCTGTCATTAATCATCTAGCAATATTTGGTGATAATTTTCATAGACCAGCTATACATAGTAATATATTTGAATATAAAAATCTAGAGTGCCTATGATAGAGCCATCACTATCGTACTGGAACTAGTGACTATACTGTACTTGACACAGACTCCCTATTAGTCCTAGCATCGCTACACTAACAATCTTTTCCAAACAACACAGTATAAATGCAGACATTATTTTGCATAAGTGTATTTAATTAGGTTGTTTAGATATAAAAACAAATAGCATATTCAGAATAAAGGATGGTGACTTGAATTTTGAAAAATAAAATGATGTGATATGGATATTTATATATGACCATGGTACAACAGAAATGTGAAACACATTGAGCACAAAGACAAGGCGAATTAGTGGAAGTATATCAAGTACAACTTATGCAAATACATTCTTCTTTCTGGGGGTACCCTTAAATCGAAACCCTATGGATTGAAAATGCCTGTCTATTGAAATATCAAGTACAGAGGATACCCATCAATTGACACTGCATGGGCAAAGGATACCCATATATGGACACCTTATTGAAAAAATTATACCCATATATGGACACTTCATGGACAGAGGATACCCATCTATGGACACCTTATGGAAAAAATGATACCCATATATGGACACTTCATGAGAAAGGATACCAATATAGACACATCATGGACAAAGGACACCCATCTATGGACCATAGACAAAGGATACCCAGCAATTATTGACATGTCATGGACTTCTTTCATGGGACATGGATATAATGTTGTTGAACTATTACTGACTGAGTGTTCTACCGAACTGATAAAAAAATGGAAGATGACTCATGATAGCAATTACACTACTCTAGAATTCAGAATGATCCTAAATAAATATATATTTAGAATGACATTAAATAAAACTAAAGACAACTCCTGACAGAATATGTTCAGAATGGTTGTAAATAACCAAAATTGGAGATATTTCATCACAAAATGTTCAGAATGATCATAAATAAACATAGACAATTCATCAAAAATAGGCTCGGAATGATATTAAATAAACATAAAAGAGACAATTCATCACAAAATGTTCACAAAAGGATGGAATGCAATACCGGAATCCCATATGATATCACAGGCTTGTATGCATAATGTTAAGTGTCTATTTATTAATGACTGATGATCAAGTCAGCAGATACTTTCTCCATTATAGATATATCATATACATACAGTTGACAGTCTCACTTAACAAAACCCACACACACACGGCACACAAACAAGTGGTTTCTTTACATATGTTGAATATGTTTTTCTATATACGTACAACATGCTTGGTGAACGGAACGCTACATGAAAACCACCTCCAACCATGAAACACTTTGTACAACATGTATCAGTGGTAATACTTCAATGGTGTCTTTTTTTTTAAACAACTGTGGCGAGTGAATATCGTTTATACACACAAAGATGTGACGTGGATGATATTGATGGCAATATGTACATATAGATGCGGCACACACTCCACGTGATTATGCATGTGAGATTAATGGACGTACTACCACGTGCGAGTTAAAGGTACCGGGCCGCAGCATGCGAATTCAAGGTACAATCACTCCACGAAATGACGATTCATGAAAACACGTAATTCCTCTGGAATGTTTTCGTGGTTGTTATGTCATTTTGCTTTGCAGGGGAAATTCCTGGAGAGTTTTGTTTACTTCAGGACTTTTTACTGTGTATTGCTGCCAGGCCGCTGGCACTGATCGTTCCGAATGATTGTGTGTAACTTCCGAATGACGCCTTGTGCGTACCAGAGGATGGGTTGTTGACTGCGTTACTGAACTGTTTCCTGCCGTACACGGGCTTGGGACGGGGGTTGGAGGCTGACGACGGTCTCTGACCTGGAACCTGTCAATGAGACACATTCAGAGATCAGTTATCTCCCTTGCAAAAATCATAATTGCGTCATAAATACTTAAAAGTAAGTGCAATATGATGTGCAAAACTTGCATATTTCATGAAAATGACTCCCAAATTGCATTATAGATGGTAAAATAAAAATTATACAAGAATTGTATTAAGTGAATTTGGAGTTAAATTCCTACTTTGGCGCAAATGTTTATAAAATAAAACAATAAGACTTACCCATACCTTCAACTGAGTAATTAGCATGTTTAGTCCTCAATTGTTGATCAGTGAATCCAATCAAGATATGAATTTGTATACACTGACATTTCAATTAGGACCAATACAGGATGTGGACACTATCAGCCAATAATCTCTGGCCTTACAGTATGGTGCTGGCCAATACAATTCTACTTACCATCCGTGAACTTGTAACTGTCAGACCACCTCCTCCTGCGACCGATCTCTCATCACCGCCACCGCGTGTAATCATTGGGTTCCGGAAGGCACCAGAAATCGGTCGACCATGAACATGACCTCGTCCCACTGCAGGCGCTGAAGCTTGGCGGTTTTTCTGGTTCTGAGGAATTGGAGGATATGGATCCTGTTGTATTAACAGAGAATATATTTTTAATGAACATCACTACAATGAATAATTCATATAATATGAGGTTCATTTTGACTTAAATTCCTACTTTGGGATCAACGTTGACAAAATACACCAATAAGACTTTTTTGGCAAATGTAACATAAATATGGCTACACAATTTGTTGGCAAGTGTGTGAACTAAGTACTTACATTGTTGGCAGGTGGATGATGTTGACTATTCAAGTAATCCAGGCTACGTTGTCTCATTAACACTTTCTGCTGTGCTTCATGTGAACTTCGACCAAAGGCAACATCTAAATAGAAAAGACTAGGGATGCAATGTGCAGGGGCGACACATATTCAATTCAGTCGACCTATGAACTATGACCTATGTTAGTTGATCAAACTCAATCACTAGCACTCACTGGAGTTGTTATATTACAACACAGCAAACACATAATGTTATACAATGTTGTGTGAATGTAACAACCAGTCTACTACTAACACTAGCATTCATTGGAGCTGTCATAATACAAGTTACAGCCAGTTTAACACACTGGGCTGTGTCTACTGCTAACACTAGGCGGCCATTCATTTCAACTGTGCGAAGTGTACTCGGACAGTGATCCGTTCTGTTTGTACTGAGTGAAAGGAACAGCAAGATGGTGGCAAAGAGTGCCCTTAAATGTGTGACGTCACTGTAATTTCACTATGTGGTCTGCACCACTTCACTAGCGAGTACAGACCACACAGGTCCCGGACAGTGTGTGGTTTTTGTTCCTTAGACAAAATGGTGTGTCCGGAGTACTACGAGCACTGCACTGCGGTGAAAGGAACATCCCGTAACAAACTAGAGTTGCAATATTACAAGGTGCAGCCAGTTTTTAACACACTGGGCTGGCTGCATCTACTAACACTAGCACTCACTGGAGAAGGAGGAGTGATGTCGGTTGTCCGTGAGATTCCCCCTGGGCGCTGACTTTGGTAAGGGTCCGGCAATGTTCTCCTTCATCCCGTGGTCTGCCGTGGGGGGTGCAAGGTGGCTGGCCGAGTCTCCGGCTGCCATCATCACGTGCTGCGGTTCTGGTTGCTGTGGTTCTGGTTGCTGCTGCTGTTGCTGCTGTTGTTGCCGCTGCTGTGCGCTGCGAGACTCCTCGCGTCTTCGTCGACGTCGCTCAACCTTCTTCTGCATTATCATCTACGTCAACGGACAAGGAAAATGTCATTACTAAGCTCCAGATGAATAGACTGTGACACAATGGATTTATCATAAAACAACTTTCTCAGCTCCTTCATCGATATGGATGAAATATTCCAGCTGCGATGAAAAGCACACAATTCAATCAATCAATGTCAGCACCAATAGCAAAAAAAAGGCAAGCTCCAACTATAAGCACAAACATAGCAACTCACTTCATACAACATGCTTCTGTATTCATCAACAGATCGCTGAATATCATCACTCAGCGGCGGAACAACATCGTAACTCAGCGACAGCTCCTCTGCTGCATTGTGGAACCTGTAAACAACAGCATTAAAGGTAACTGCAAGTCCATTCAGGAATTGAAATTATTTCGATATTTATTCATTAAAAATGTAATTGAATTAATATTTATTAATTCCACCTGCCGCTATTTTTCAACAATTCATTCCAATACAAATTTAATTCATTAATCCATTCAGGAAAAGTGGTAGCCAAATGAAAGATTTTGTTTAACAAAATTGACACATAAAAGGAAGACAATTCAGAAAGAAATTAGTATACAAATCTAGCAGGGTGTGATGTATGATGCTCCAACTGGTGTCGGTCAGAGGGGTTATCCCTTTGGCCAAGTTGGTAGAGCGTTGGACTCGCAATCCATCAACTCGATTTCGAATCTCAGGATCGCCATAGTCCTGTGATATTATTGCATACTCCCCAGACAGTTGAGAAGGAACATTGAATGCACACTGAACCTGCATAATAATGTGGCACTTTGAGAATGCTTTAGGGAGTTGATTTGGCACATTATAAGTAGCCATTATTATTATTGCTATTATTAAATGTAATATTTTCTTTGATTGGTGAAACGTTGGCACACCTCTCCACGTATGGATGTCGGAGAGCCTCGTCAGCAGTTATCCTCTTGTCAGGGTTGAAGTGGATCAGTCTCCGTACCAAGTCCACAGCCTCTGGTGGGCTCTCTGGCAACAGATCTTCCAACTTCTTCTTTGGTCTGCAATAACACATACACACCATGCATACAGTTAAACATGTGGTGTTCAGTATAATATATGTGTTGAGCACTCCCATATTATTTGCATTTTATTATACAGTGAGTGCATTAGTGTTTTTTGACATAGGAATATTTAACCCATATATGACTGAGAACCACCAGATGTCATGCTACAGTGTAATACTGATTACACTGCAGTAATATTTCAACCATATGTGATGACGCGACAGTATTAATAATAAACATTACAATATGCTTCATTATTGAGTTCTGAGTCAGTAACCTTAACTGTAAGTTAATGAGCCTATGTTGAACACAGCTATGGATGAATTAGTATGGTGTCTAAGTTTGACAGTATGATGTGAAGTACACACTTAATGATCTTGGCCGAGGTTAAAATATAAACGTGATTAAATGCTATTTTGAAACATTCACCTCATGATAGCTTTCTCCAGCACGGAGGACCCATATGCAGATCTGATGCTCTCAATGTCTGCAAATAAACATAAGGTATGCATAATTTACCAGAATACAAGCGCATACATGAAGAATTCACAAAGAAGGCCAGGTCCTGAGATTATGAAATATCTATGAGTATGATTTCATGCTCAACTGTAAGTTTTGTTCACAAATCCCCATATAAAATTTGAGCATGAAATATTACTCCAAAAGTTTCATAATCTCATGGCCTGAAGTTAATTCTGATGTGTTGTCATGACTTACCTCCCCTGGATGGTGGCGGAATGGTTGTCATGATCCTCTCTATCTGGTTGATTGTGGACGAGCCAGGGAACAGAGGTTTATTGAGCAACATCTCTCCCAGAATACAGCCCAAACTCCACATGTCCACACCCTTTGTGTACCTGGGGGGTGGGGGGTTAACATATTAAAGGAGTGCAGTATGTAAAATTGACATTAAAATTGATACTTATAATTTCAGTCCTATTTTTATGCTACTCCACTGAACGTACTCTCATGTAGCCAGGTGGGAGTCCAGGAGGACCATCTTATACCACACCTGGCTACATTCACATGCGGTAGCTAATGGACTCGGCAGATAAAAGTTCTGTTTTGTCCTGTTGTAGGCTGACCATATATAATTTAAAGCCCCATTGTTAAGTGACTCCACTGCTTTGTGACATGTTGTCAGCTGAGAGTGTTGTGATTGAGCCACTACAGCTGGCAGTGTGTTCATACAGTTAATAGATAATACTAGACAACACAATTTACATTCGATCAGAGTTCTCTCAAGATGTACTAGATAATTATGAATGATTGAAAATTAGCATAAAAACTGTTAGTGTGGACTATAGTTTGTGGCTTATCATGGAATAATAATAATAATAATAATATTAATAATATTAATAATAATCAGATAGACATTCACTGTTAGACAGTGCTCTGAACATCATCACATGAAAAATCGTAAATGTTAACAATGTATCTTTACTCATGTTATCATTGAATGGTGGATGATAATTTTGAATGGGCTAACTAATAGTCACATTCACTGGGCATCTGAAGTTGTCTCCAGGTGGAAAAAAGGTAAACAGTGACACATACCTGTGTGAGGCTAAGAGGATCTCAGGCGCGCGGTACCAGCGAGTGGCCACATACTCAGTCAGATTGGGGTCGCCTGTCTCATCCATGCCGATCTGAGTTAGTGACCGCGCCAGGCCAAAATCACATAGCTTGACCACACACTCACTGTCCAGCAGGATGTTAGATGGCTGAAGAAGGCAATGATTAGACCCAATTAGACATAAATTAATGCTGAAATTTACCATAATTTGATAGAATGTTGATAGTTGAGAAGTACCGATCAAGTACATGTACCAGCTGGTGCTCACAGGTTTACTGCAACTTTCAGCGCTACAGTTGTTGTGGGTTTCCTCCTGCCCTAAAGTGAAAAGCTGTGACATAAGTGAAAGAATCTTGAAAGCTGCTCTAATTTCTAAACCCCAATTTATTTTTAAAAATTTAAAAAAAAAAATTAAATATAGTAATGAAATAAATGTTATAGCGAGTGTCCTCACCTTCTGATCTCGATGGATGACATTGCCGGAGTGGAGATACTTGGTAGACTTGAACAACTGGTACATGATGTAACGTTTGTGAACATCCTTCAGTATGTTGCCTCTTTTGATAACATTGTGGAGGTCGGTTTCTATTGAACAACATTTTACAACTCAGGTTAAACAAAGCGAACTTGTAACATTATTTTATCAATTACTGTACTGTGTCCTTACTTTATAACTAGCGACATGTTTTAGCAAGTATTTAGAGATAACAGACACAGGGACAAAATGACGATAATATATTATTTTATCAATTACTAATTTTATAACTAAATATGTGCCAGTAAGCATGTTATAATATTGAAAAACAGTAAATGATAATAGGATGCCCAAATAGGTCAAATTCTATTTTTAGATATATCCGGTTAGATAGATTCTGGTGATAACCTACATGGTGACATGTGCGTGGCTGTTGTTTTGTTTACATATATTATGTTGTATCCTGATCTATCACTCGTGGACAGCTGAACATATGCTGAACAACATGATTCACCTCTGAATCGAACAGAAATTTAACGGTGTATTCAGATTTTCTCTGGAGTTTAAGTCAACCCAATGCCTAGTACCCATGTTTGGTTATCACCGGAAATTGGGAAATTCTGGGAAATTCAAAAAATAGACCTGACCTACTTATGGCCCTATGGATAGAAATAAAAGTGACAGAAAATGACTAAAACACTGACCCATGAATTCAAATACGAGATAGATGTCCTTGTCGTTCTCTGCCTTGATGACATTGTGGAGTTTGATGACATTGGGGTGGTCTCCAAACTCCTGGAGGAACATGATCTCGCGGAATGTCCTCTGGAATACAGCGGAACATAGCATCGTTGTAGTAGCATATCAATGTTATGTTGAAACAGTGAGGGTATGAATCCTTTTTGAGTATGATGTTGTGTTCATCAAAGGTTTTGTTCACAAATTTCCACACAAAACTGTTAAACATGAAATCAGTTGAATAAAATCACCGCCTTACTTAGGTGGTATTTATAATAACTATTGGATATTCTGATGCAGGAATGAGCATGGGAAATTGGGTTTTCAGCTGTAATGGCCTGGATCCAGGTGCCTGCAGGCCAGACAGCTTTAAGAAATCGATCCCAAAGATTGAAAATCCGTGGACGATTCACATCCCTGCTGGTACCAACGATTCTGAGAAATGGCTGGGAGGATTCTATTTACATCCATTACTAGGCAAACTATGAATATATCAACATCATTTATCAAAATTAACACATAATAATATATTGGACAATATATAAAGAAAATATAATACAGTGATACTCATACTATCATCACAACACATAATTGTAATGACAATATTACCAACACCTCATCCCATATCTGCTAACCAGCCTTATGTAATGCTATCTTTAGTAAAAGTAACAAAAGAACAGTTACCTGGGCATCTGTTTGGTTTCTGAATGCATCGAAGATCTTCTTGACCGCCACCACCTCTCCTGTACGACGATCGATAGCCTTCCATACGATACCATATGCCTGACACAAACACCATGATTATTAATTTAGTAATATTGTGTCAGGATAATATGCTTGTATAAATGCATCTAGCATACCAACACTGCTTAGTACACAAGCACAGCATATTAACTCTTAGTGTCATTGTGCTTATCATTATCGATATCCCTGAAATAATCACTGCTTGCACTTTCCCCATTAATATCTTGAGGGATGCTTTCCCATATTTCAGATGAATATTGCTATTGATCTTACATGATGTAACAATTTGGTTTCCATAATTAGAGTAAAAGCTCATCGACATGTGTGATCTAATTTAATAAATGAATAATTCCTCTGATATGTGAAGTTAATTTACAGGAGCAACTTCTGGCTTTAACGTTACACTGGTCCATATATTGTAAAGTTATTTCTCATTCCATAATAACCAGAACTGATTTAAATTTCACTAGTCCCATAATTTAAATGCAAACATCCTACACATTGACTGAACGTGTAAACAATGATTCATGATCAATGAGCCACCTTTCCATTGCATCTCTTACTATAAAGCCTTAATTTAATGTATTCCTTGTCTACACAAAGAACACATTACAAGAATAACATGCAATGGTGTACTGTGAAAACAAGGGGAATTGCAATGCCATCATGAAATGTCAATATTAAATGATAAATAATAGATTATGCAAAGCCACAACATCTGTGTGATTAAATAAATAAATAAATAAATAAATAAATAAATAGAGTCTACGTGCAAGTTGCAATTTTCCACAAATATAGGAAGGCAATTTTTATTTGCGATAAAGTAAAGACAGAACTATAGATCTATATGATCTATCGAAAATACCGACCAAGCGAAATATGCAGGATCGAGTAAATAATCTGGCAAGTATGAACATATCATTTTGGCTTGCAGAACCCCGACATTTGATTTGAGAATTTTGACAGTATTTCTTTTCAAAACTTCTCTTTAAAAGAGCATAGGCAACTCACCCCCTTTCCAAGCCGCTTTTTAATTTCGTACTTTTTAGTAATATGGGGTTCTATTTCAGAACTCATGTTTAAAAATGTTCCGAACCGAAGCGTCAACAGTCATGGATACCGGAAGTCGCCATGACACAAATACTTTGAGGTAGTGATGTAGCACAATCTAGTTCGTAGAAAATGGATAACATCTTGATACACGTCGTAATAAACATGATTCTAGTTACCATTTAGAAGTAAATCAATAAAACGTAATATTACAACGTGACATTACAATATAGGTAATGGCCGAATAAGAAAAGTAAGCTAACATTAGGCGAAGTAATCCATTCACGCAAGTAGGTCCTACGCACAAAGTAAATCGTCATCAGTATTTGCGCATTTATGTGAGTTTCTATAGCAACGACCCATTGAATGACCTCTTTGAGGTTTACCTGTTTACGATAGAATGAGAAGTTATATGTTTGACCTACAATATTAACTTTAAAATTACTTATTTTGTAAAGGTTTAAATTGGAATCTATAGTCACTGTCACACAGATCAGATAAGTTGTTCGATATTCTATTTAATGAAAATAAATATTCGTCAGCCTATCGATCTGTTTTTAATAGCCGCAGAGGACCTTATGTTCATACTTTTAATAGAAAGTACACATACAATTAAAACTTGTGGTGTCGGTATATGCGCGCGCGTGTGTGTATGAGTGTGCGCGCGTAATGCGTATGTGTGCGCGCGCTTGTGTATACGTGTGTGTGCGTGCGTGTGTCTACGTGTGTGTGCATATGTACGTGTGTGTGTGTGTGTGTGTGTGTGTGTGTGTGTGTGTGTTATACCACAATCAAATGGCACATGCCATTCTCAATACACGTAATGGTGATGTGTGAAATAAATATTCTACGGCCATTAATCAATCTCAATATTATAGTTTTCGTTCTTCATTTTTTCGTCAGTAAAGCGATACAATGTACAAGTATGCGGAGCGTCAGTGGCAGATGGCGATTTTAGTGGAATAGATTGCCAATTGAAACGGGTTGGTGGCTTAACGTTAATAGAGAAGATAGAATTTGTACATTATGCAACCTTATTGTAGGTGACGAATACTATTTTTTTTTATTACGCTGTCCATCATTGAATGATATACATAACATTTTTCTACAAAAGTAATTTTGTTAAAAATCCAACCTTACAACAATATATATACATATATATATAACGAAATTAAACCCCATTGTTGCTGAAGATAGCCAAATACTTAACGACAAGCTTCCCGAAAATGTATTGTTAATAATATTATGTATTGTTGTATGTTCTCTATCATGAACTGTGATTAATGAGAATAAAACTTCTGTCTGTCTGTCGATGTGCTGCCAACCTTTATGATGTTTATTCGCGTAAATGAGCATGTTAATTAATTAATGTCCGCCTTTATTATATATTCAACATACAATATGTGACACACAAGGGAACGATTGTAACAACAGATGCTCAATTAATTAGCCGGATTAATCCAATGTGACATGCATACTGAAGTAACTCCGACATGGAATGTCATAAAAGGAGCATTTCTGTCCATCATGAAATCAAATCAAGCGTCAATCCAGGCTAGAAATTTATGTCACCATATGCTGAATTTTAAAGTGCGGTCCATAATTAATCCGCAGGTAAGCCATAAGCATTATATCCGTTTTCGATTCCGTAATATTAAGTGTAAACATATATAAAGTAGGTATAGATACATATATAATTTTCATTATTATTATTATTATTATTATTATTACTATTAATATTATTGTCTTAGTCTGTTCATTATGTATTCCATTAATTAAAACTATATTTTATTTCCATTGAGCAGTTTTATTCGAATTTGTACATACAATATGTCCTATGTGTAAGTATATAGGAGCCTACAACAAAGAGCATCATATATTAGCTCAAAGAAATAATTGATGCTATAAATGTAAACGTTTTGAGAATATTGCTCCAATATTAATAAAAATCATATCTCAAGTGATATTCTAAGTGAGCTAGCGACATACTTGGCTAGCGACACGAATTTCTAAATAGCCATGTCTGAATCTTTCAACTACTGATATTCATATGGTTCAATTTAATTATTCACCCGTTAGCAGATAGTAGGGTTTCACCGGTTACCGGTGTCTACAGAAATTGATACCTATGACATTGTCCGTTTACAACAAAGCTGTTGTCGACATGCTGAAGATATAGCTTGTGAGTCTTGTATATTTATGTACATCTCTTATGACATTGTGATTATAATATGTCAATAAGGAAAAATTAATGTCCATAATCGATATTTAAGCTGTTCGTTTCAATGTGCTCATCGCCATCTCAAGATGATGTTGTAACTGGTGGCCTATCCTATATGGCTTACTAGAAAGATTGTCAAAAACGGATTATTATATTGTGCCAGAGGCTCATGCAACGACTTTGTACTACTTATCATCATATTATTTTGACAACACGTATTGATCAAAAACACACACACAAAAAAAGATTTGAAGAAATATTGTTTCAATTATTAAATCTTGAGCTTAACTCCTACACATTATTTTGGAAGATATGCCATATTTTGGTTTAAAAAAAACAAATTCTCTGATATATTTTTGTTCTCTCGCTGACTATTCATCATTGAGGTGTATATAAATATATCTAGGGTGATGTGGACCCGACACCACTGAGCAATTAAAAATATTCAAGATGGCCGCCACAGACCCGAAAATTTGCCTTTATAAATAGCAGATATATTGCCATATGTATTCCCTGGTGATAATATATTGGGAGGAAAGTTACGACTCGAGTAATTTAAACACTATTTCACGAAGCATTGGACAAACTATTTAATCGTTCATATTTTTACCAATTGACTAGTTGTTGATATGAGTGGTCATATGATACTGAAGTTATTAAATGAGTTGGCAAAACTGATATTATACGAGGCTCTGCCGAACATAATATAATTTTTGCCAACAATAATACATTCAGTAATATATGAACACGAACGTGAGATTCTATTTATCCCATAAACTATTGTAATATCGATTTTCAGTCATAAACACTATATATAGGAAAATGTCTTGGGAATTGGGTTAAAGCACGCGGACAAAATATAGTTCCAAGTAAATGTGTAAATATTAATAAACGTGTTTGCATATTTAATTAAAGAAATCCAACTTTATATTTCACAAATTACGCCCCAAGAAGAGGCTCTAAAATAGGTCCAAAAACTTTGATATCGCGTATGAATACAATTATAAAAATCTATTGTGTTATTGCACTAGTGAAATTATTTATATTTATAACATGTTTTTTTGGCACTCCAAAACTCCTGTTATGTGATAAATGTTAAAAAAAGAGAAGTGAAGATGTTAAGCACGTGCTATCGCCATGGGATATGAAGATTGATACATTGTAGTGATTTGTTTTAATATGTATTTGGTTAATCTGTTTACATTCGACTTGGTTATTACAGATAATGGACATCAAATTGAAGGAGAGGACCAACAAATCTCGTTACGAATTCAGATTAGTGGCGCGAGAAGTCACCAGGGAAGTATATGACATCCCCGAGGGAAACAAAGTCCTCTTCGCCTACCCGACCATTTCCGGTTCCGGCGGTTCACAAAGTCAAACACCGACGGCGTGGGAGAGAGCGAGGCAGAAGAACCAGTCTGCTTGCGCCATCCTGAGTTTCTGCCTGGCGGATCAGTCGACCAGTCGACCCAGCACGATGTTCGACGACGACTACGGTCACATGGTTACGTTCCTGTTCGTGAAGATAGACTTCCAGAGGATGGGAGTGGGCCGGAAGTTGATGGCGAGAGCCATGGAAATAATGACGGCTCACGCCCCGGACCGACCAATCAGAGTGGAGAGCGCTCGAGGAGCGGCGTACTTTTTCGAGAAATTCGGCTTCGTAAGGAAATGCGAACCATACGAAACAGCATGTGCAGGTGCCCCTATTTTCAAATATATTGTCAATATGGAGCGCGCGCAATCTTCCGGTACTTGTAGCAGCGAGTTGCCCACGTGATGACGGTCTAAATTGTTACAGGGATTCTCGCAATATATGAAGCGCGCTGACGAGCTCCATTACCATACACCTGGTGATCGAGTCAGGCCAAGAATGAGCTGTCATTATGTATACGTGATGGGTAAACATGAAGACCTTGCATGACAAATACCAAGCCATCAATTCTGATCGCGAGATCCTCGTGTATGACTGCAATGTACGATAATATTATATCCAGCTCTTCTCCATGAACGAGAACGACATTGGGCTTAAATATAGGCGATATGTAGCTATTACCGAGACTTTACAATATCGATATGGTTCCCAATGTTTCTGAAATTGTACATAGGATAATGGATGTACAGGACATGATTGCGATTCAAATTACGGAAAACGGGGGGCATGATGTATTGTCTATATTGCTTTTATTGTATACATTCAATAAAATGTCGATTTTCTTTACCAGTCTAATAGTCATTGTTGATAATACACATTATCCGCCCGGTAATATAATCCTATTCCAACACCATACATATGATATATGTTTGATACATATTATATATGTATGAGTGAGAAGAGTTCCTGATATTTACCGCAGTGTAAAGCGGCGGGTATGCTGAGCGGGAATAGGCCTACTGTGTGTCAACTGTATGCTCTTTGTAAAGTTGCATTTAATCTTCAAGATGTGTGTACGCGCTTTCTTTAAATACCTGTTAATCTAAACCAATAGAAAACTAGCGGGATATGGAATTCTCTACACGCTTTCTTTAACCACCGATACACACCCTCACCGTGACACGCGCGCACGCGTTCTTTGACTTTCCCATTGCTAGCCATTGCTAGCAAACATAATATATATTGTAATAAATAATATGGTTGTCTTTAACACATAATGGTCGCATGAGTTGGGATCTGGAAAGAGCCGGAAGCAATAAGTCAAGTGGCCAGTGTGCGCATGAGTGGAACTGTCTGTCATATTGGTGGCAAAAAGGTTAAAGGTCGCACGTGTGGAACATTGAAGAGACGGATTGTGAGGTTTTGGTATCACAGAGTTATCGTGTTACTTCTTCCTTCCAGTATCAATGTTATACATAATGGTCCATTCCAATCATAACATATACATGTATTTGCCGTAAACAAACGATCCACAATGTTTATTAATCATAGCGTATCAATTATGAAAACATAAGATAGAGAAGTAGCGTATCTTCACATAAATAGACCTTGTACTCAAGTAGGAAACACAAACAATGATGCACGTAGAATCCTGAGATGACACGGTATTATACACCCATCCTCGAAATACATACCATGCCGTTAAGTGCTCTGGGATATATATATATATATATATATATCCCCTGTAGGATATTAAACAGGCATACTGTCTGTGTTTCAAGGGGTGGTATTAGCTACAAGCAATAACATCTGTATTGACAAGACGTAATTTAACAATGTAATCTATTAATGTAGTAGTTTAATGGAGTCAATTCAATTCGTACGGTTGATATTGTCACGTTTTCTTCAGATCACTTAACTAAAAAATCCAGCTTTGTGTAGAATAATTGTAACTGAAAATACAATGGCCAATGCACTGTTCAGGCATGATTGACTAGAGATGGAAATGGTCATTTTTGACGAGAAAATGGTCAGTTATGACAAATCCTTGAAGCGACTCTGTCCGGTATTCGTGTTCTCAGTGCTACAGTCCTGATATTCCACGACGACAGAATCTCATCTCCGATCTTGTACGCTCGCTACGATTCCCTCGTACAGCCGTGAACGCATTGGCCATTTCTGGAAACATAATAATATTATTTGTATACATGGTTGTCATTAATTTACTGCACCATGAATACTCTACTCTCTAGAACGATTCTGGCACCAATTAGAAATGTGAATGTTCAGATCGGGATCGTTTCCTGAAGCTCTCATATCCACCATGAGACCATAGCGCTCTCGTCAGTTCCAGTCACCATGTATAAGAGATCGCTACGAGATACAAGAGCTTCGTGAAACGATACCCAGAGAAATAGAATACTGAAGAGATTTAACATTTACTTATTGACGTGTTCTTGGCTTGAAGTAAGATTTCGGAAGAGCAATATATTTATCAGTTATTAAAATCGGAAACTGAAGGCTCCTTAGAGTATTTTGGATAATTGATGTATTTAATCGCCAAACAATACGAAAAGCGAAAACTGTTAAACCCGGTATGATTTTAATGAGATTGCATATTTGCTCAAGAAAGGTAAAACTTCTTTATAGCGTAGTGTCTTATAATGAGATCTGGTGGCAACAAATACCCTACCTTGACCGGGTGTCTGTCACGTGTCAGGGTGGACAGCTGGCCCTCCCGCTGTTTCTTGACGCTGTCCCCCACAATCTTCACCATACCCCCAGCGTCTCCGGTTCCAAGGCTACTCCTCAGGTGAGAAATGTAGGCTGTAGCCAGAAGCAGAACGTCCAATTTCGATAACTTCGTGTCGCGGGGCACGCCGGGAAGGGTCATCTGAAGGTCAAGAAACGCCGTCCTCAAGGTCTTCACTCGCGAACGCTCACGCGCAGCGTTGGTGTTGTGCCGACCCCGTTTAAACTGCGGTGCTGTCGCATTTCCTTGGTAACAGTAATGCCTTCCGGTGTGGGGAACTTCAGGTGAGGGGATGACCCTTGTCGTGTGACATCCCTGTTGACGCGGAAGACGTCCTGGCATCGCACAGAGCACCGTCTTCGGTCCCTGTGTACCTACACCAACGCTCTCCTGATCTACATTTGTTATTACCGCTACATCCGTACAGTCCAGAGAAAACAATACTACCCCTCAAGTAGGCATCACGTGACGTACCCCCTCGAGGCAGAGGGAGAACGAAGAGGGATCAATGGCGTCAGAAGCTGGGAGGAGTGTTGCACGTGCTGTCTCGTCCAGCGTGGAAAAGGGCACGTGCAGAGAGATGAGTTTACGTAGCTGAGTGGACGAAGCGGGATACAGGACATGCAAGCCAATGTACTCAACGTAATGTGGAAACAACATACAACATGTTCTCCCTGTAACAGATCCGTGACTCGCTTTGAGTTATTCCAATGTTTTTCAGTCGTTTTTTTTCTTCTTGCTTGGGGTCTTCCCCATGGCCAACTAACGTGGTTCTAAGCATCCTATGAAGTACATGGTCATTGTCGTCTCCTTATATGACTTCTAACGGATGTAAGAAAGCAATGGTCAATCGTTTCAGAGAATACTAGGTTCTCAGTAGTGGAGAACAAAACCTCACTAGGTTGTTCGATGATATGTATAGACTAGCTATTGTAGTAGCATGATGGGAGGTCCAGTAGTAACACGACGTATGCTGACTATGATCTACTTCCTATATTATGATGTCTGCAGACTCGTAAAGAACAGTGGAGAAATATTGAAACATTAACTGATTAATGTTCAGATAACATCGAAGACACACACGTGTCCAGCACCTTTCTGTACGGAGAAGGATAATATTCGTTTCAGAGAAGACTCTGTGTAACGAGAGAGCGCCTGCTAATAAGATATTAAATTATAAGGAATACTTAACGCAAACTGCAAAAGAAACTTCCTATTTGGTTTCAGATTAGTATTCCGAACACGTTTTATATGTGCCAAATTATGGATATGAAAAATATTCGTTTTTTTGCATGGACAAATATAATCCTCGATTATGAGATTGAACTTTAAAAAACAAGTAATATTTTATATAATTATGATAGTCTTCATCAATGATAAATACTTTTTTAAAGGGATTACCAAATTAAGTGTTCCATAACTAAATGGTTCTAATTAAAAAGTCTATGGTATCCATTGACTAATACGCTATCCGCACACACCGAGTTGTTTAAAACATTTCTTAATACATTGCCATTGGCTCATATCCTCGGACTTTACCTAACTAATGTTTGCGATAGTCTGTATACCTTTATTTTATAATAAATTCTCACTCATCACTTGGTCATTAATCTTCCACAGCTTGGCCATATTAGTTATAATTAGGTAGCTATACGTATATAGGTAAGGGAGGTAATACGGATTAAGGCAGGTTTTACTGCTCTCTGAAATCGTTTAGAGGTAGGCATCATGTCCTGACGTATATACAGTGTACTGTTATACTGTATTCCATATTTTGATATATTCTGGCGCTTCGCTTTGTAGTTCGTGTCAGGGACTTGTTTTTAGTAAAATAGTCCTGTTCGTGATCAACAGATCGACCATGCACAGTTCACAAAGTCTATAGAGTAAGATACTACTGATCAGTATACAGATTAGTTATAGCTTGGCAGACTTCTCTTTCATACACTTTATACAAGATCTATGCTCTTCGATATTAAGCATAATGCATGCCCCTCCCTCCCCCCAATAATTTGATTTATTCATCCATTAACATGAATTATATCTATTCATTTACGGCAAGTATAGCATATACAGGCATTTCACCAGCGTATTCTCCTATTTGTATGTATGTTAATTTTGAAAATGTGTGTTATCAATCAATAGAAAGAGATGGTAAAGTTTCTCACTGTCTTACAAAATATAATAATACCAATACCAGTAATTGAGTGAGTGAGTTACTGTTTTACGTCACAGCGGGAATCTTTCACCCATAGTAGAATGCTATACTCAACATTGACTGTCACCTTCTGAGACTGGTTAGTCTAGTTTGCTTTCATATCCTACATCTACATACGGTAGATACTGTTTATGTACTGCTTATGTGCCCATTTATGCAAGTATAACATAGTATATATACATTAGTGCTTGTATAGACTACCAGGGAAGTTACATTACATATAACATACTCGGGATAGATGTATTTCAGTCAAATCTCTTCAAGACACATTAATTCTGAAGATTTACGTTATCAGCTGATTAATGTGTGCATCTGTATGTTGAGATTAATTTGTAATTTATCTAATACTTTTGAATTAATGAGAACCAACAGTCTTTTAATCGTTGACTTGCAGGATATACAGACCTTCGGGGCCAGCTCCACGAATCTGTCTTATCTTTACAATCAATCGCAAGATTGAAAAGATACGATAGCTTTGTGGATAGGGGGCCTCAACCCAGTTTTACAAAGTTGGCAATGGTAGTTCTAAATGTATATTTCTGAAAATGTACAATGCGTGTTGAGATACAATAGGTTTGTACAACTGACCAGCTGTATAGGAAATGATACTCACACATACGCTAGTTATATGAGGATATTAGAATTACATGAACGCGATCAAGTGTCTTTGTAAAAGAGAATATCACCGGAAATTATACATTAAGAATGGAACATTAATCCCGGAAGGTGGTCTTGTGTTGAGAAAATAAGCGAACATATAAAAAGGAAGGTCTTATGAGTTCTGGGGGAATTCTCACATCAAAGTCTGTAATTTTGGCCATAAGAAAATAAGTTGACTGTAATGTTGTGGTTTCCATAAACCCTGACCTTTACTTGTTGGAGAGATTATCCGGTTTTCAGTAAGTGATGTTTTCCCTTTCACTCGAGTTGTAGTGTCTACTGGGGTTCCCTTCCCACCGTCAGAGGGCGCGCTCAGCCCACGTGTGACAACAGTGTACAGAAGGCAAGTGGAGGAAAACAAATACTGTCAAAAACGGACTTCTTCCCCTAAAGCTTGCTACACTGCGCTTATCAGTCTCAAAGAGTTCGGGAGTAAATATTTATTCCGTGCCGAGTTGAGGCTTCATCAGCGCACGTGCACCAACAATCCGTCGCCCATCTTTCTCTCCAATCTCTTTGCTGCCCTTCCCTCGGGGCAAGGAGCCCCCTCCCCCTGCCAACCTGCACCCCCACCCCTCGGCGTCGACACCCCAACCCCGGCTCATCGATATCCTAACCCTCCGGCTAGAGGTTCCATCATAAGCCTGTCGGGTTACACGAGCGTCACTCGGGCTCCGTTCTCACAACAAAACATGAATTAGTCTTGGAGATCATTTCCCGTGAAACAACGTGAATATGTACGGGTTTTTATGTGCATTATGCGCATTCAGATTCACACAAGGGACCTTCCATTAGCAGGATAGACTATAAGACATATGTCCTTACAGTTGTTCTCCGACGGTATGGTTGACTTTACTGTTTGGTAATTACAATGCGTGGTTCCAGTATCATACATGCGACTAAGTCTTATACTTATATCTATAATAATGCAATAAATAATATTTCCCCGAACTATCATAAGAAGTTAGTTTGAAATGTCGTTCATAAAATTTCTAATATGATATCCACAATACCGTGTATATCATGGAAGGATTTTAATGGTTTTAAATATTGCTGTATTATTTCAACCATTGATGAGGTATTAACTTTTAATGCTATAAATGGTAAGGCATAAGTAGAATTCACCAATGGCGTGTATATCATGGAAGGATTTTAAAGGTTTTAAATATTGCTGTATTATTTCAACCATTGATGAGGTATTCACTATTAATGCTATAAATGGAAAGGCATAAGTAGAATTCACCAAATTGTGTATGGTTTATATTTACCTATTAGTAATAAAGCCACATTTCTAGTAAAATTACATTACTTTTTTTTCCGCATTACTCATATATATATATATATATATATATATATAAATAAATTATTTTATTATTTTTGGTCTTCAGGATAATTAAAAATCTAGGCGCATAATTATGGTATAATTTACATGTCAATTAGCTCCTAGAACTAATACTGTCTGTACATGTGGCATGTTGATCTATTGTATCTGTTTATTTCACATTTACAAAATTCATTATAACATGTAAGATTAATACATTTCCTGAATGGAAACGGTAGGAAAGTTAATTACTTGATATGAAACTATTTTGATTACTTTTAATATCAAATGCCATACGTTTCTGCCACGTGTCCGAATGCCATGTAATGTCTGAGCATGTATGTGCGCATGCGTCGCACTACGGCACGACATATTAAAATGGCGGGATGGCGGACGGAAGATAATGTCTGTGCTGATAGATAGGAAAGGTATGCACCGTTCGCAAACGTCTCATTAAATAAAATTAATAAGAAATATTTTATCTAAATTGGCTCTCTTTGGTCAGGAAGTGAGAGGAGATATCTGAATGTGCACGTGAGCGTGACAGGCGAACTGGATTGTGGGAAAAGTCCAGATAGCAGTTGGACCTATTGATCTTGAGCTCCGTTTAGCGGGGATTCGGGGAAATAAAGGGCAGATAACTGGGGGGACAGGGACGGCGAGTGAGCTAACCCGGCATTGCCTTTCCGCTGAGGTAATCTGACAAGAACCTCAACTAATTAATGTGATCCTTGCATTAGCCTGTTCCGTGTATGAACGTTATCATATACATGCATGACGGTTTCCGCTAAAAATGACAGAAAATGCTAATTTGCAAGAACTACCCAGTTAGAATTTAATCCTAATTTTTTTTCTCATAGAAAATGTAATTGTAATGTCAAAAGAAAACTTATTAAATTACCAGGCCAAATATTGGTCTAATACTATAATGGATGCCAATGTTTCTCAGACGCAGATTAAAAAACAACAAATATTAACGTAAAGTATTAATATTGATACAAGACATAGCAACAACACACGACATTCTATATTGGAATTTGCGTTAAAAGTTATGTGAAATTATATAATATTGCTAGAAATTTTAGGATTTTGAAAGAAACAGCATTCCATGTAAAATGAATCGACATACAATTAAGAAATCCAGAATCATCCAATAATCATAGAACAAACAGATTGTCACTAGGATTCAAGTTTTACTTGCACTGGAAACACACACATGGGGAAGAAACACGTACAAAGACAAATATTCACTAACTTGATGTATAGTTTGCATACTACAGTCACACATACATTTATGAAAACCCGATTGCATAGTGTATAGAGCAGGTAGGTGGATATCGGCCACGTGATCACCAGTCACGTGGTTCGTAAGTAAAGCAACTCAGTGTGCTAAAATAACGTTCATAGACAAAAACAAAGGCATTTGAGAACATCATATTTGATAAGTTCGGTAAAATCCCTGATAAAATATATCCTAATATATCCTATCTTGGCTTGGCACATAGTTTGGACAATTGTCAGGCAGTATACCATACAATATGTATCTATTAATGCACGCCACTTGTTGGTCTGAGAGTCATGCTAAAGCTTTCGTAGGCCTTCAATATATACTATATTAACATGCCCATAGGCTTGAAGGCTCATTTGGTGGAAGACTCATAGTATGTAAGGTCCATATTATTATAAAGCATATGACATGGTCTGGAAGACCCAGTTTAAAAGGCATAGACCAGAAGATCTTGACACCGCGGAACATCATCATTATGGATGATTGTAGTTCAGCTAA
This sequence comes from Lepetodrilus schrolli, assembly GCA_032361225.1. Classification (NCBI taxonomy): domain Eukaryota; kingdom Metazoa; phylum Mollusca; class Gastropoda; order Lepetellida; family Lepetodrilidae; genus Lepetodrilus; species Lepetodrilus schrolli. The sequence continues at coordinate 9,113 of JAUTBT010055817.1, read as the reverse complement.
ACGTCTTAGCACTTTTCTATCACATGTTCCTTGATTGAGGAAAGTTTCAGCACTGTTTACGTCGACTTCCGGTTTGGGCAGAAGTGTTAACACTTGGCGCATACGTCTTGCTTAGCTGAGATTTTCAGCGCGTCGAGTGGTTTGTTTTCAGCCGGTCCTAACACACGTCCGGAAAATGTGAACGGCCAAGTCTGAAATATATGTGGAAAAATATTTCAATTATAAAATGCAAATATCCGCGTGGTCTTAAAATGTCACCGCTATATGGTCATTGTTCATTTGGAAATCAATAGACTGTATGACATACAAGTACGACTAGATTGAGCACGCGAGTACACAACACATACAGAGAATAGTGAAATTTATTTAATAATATGAATTATAAGTTATTTTAATTCAAATTGCGATACCATTTTGAAGAAATAAATTGGAGCTAATACAAACCTAGAAAATATGCTACATTATTACACAAATATACAATAGGTATTTTCAATTTCGAAAATGTGACATGATTTTATATCTAATATTAATCTGAATATAGAGCTATGAGATGTTCAGTTAGTGTTCTAATTAATTAACTAATTACTCAACAGTACCATACTGTCACGTACACATGCAGATTCTAAATCTTGCAATTGGGTGTTTCTTATCACAACATTTGAGTAATGTGCAAAGACACTTTTAAAACAAGTCAAAGTCTACATTCATTAGGGCGTTTCTTCGTCGGGTGTTATACTTGTACTGGATAACCATTATGACTTTCACCACAGAGGGAAGAAAAAGCTGTCTTATCAGTCCAATGTAATCAGCTATAACATTTTATAACGGTAGTTCAAGACAAACGTAAGACCTATGTTACGAAGTACAGTTGAAATAACATCCAATCCTAATAAATGAGACCGAATAAAACTCTAGCTGTATACATGTATACTGTGTATGTTGACACATATATCCGACGGTATAATATGGCTTATAAAATTAGTTTCACGGACGAAACTGGATAAAGTCGTTAAGGTGTCCCATATGGTGCACAATTCATTAAGTTTCAGAATGACAATTGTATAACACACACTATTGTCAATTCAAACTAAATTAAAAAGAAACACTCAACCCCCATTTTTTTTATATATATATACTGTGGGTTATTAGTTTCAAAGGCAAGAAATGAAAGTAAAGCACAAACGTTCAAAATATTCTGTATTTCTGGAATATTCGTGCAGCGATTCACTGAACTAATGAATAGACACCGATACCATGAACGGGCACCGTCGGTCATTTTCCATTTGTCTTGAAACATTGTATAATGTAATATGATGTTACAAGAATAAATATGTTTGTGTCTGTGCCTCTGTCTGTGGCAATGGCTGACATTATGTGTTATTAATTACTACAGCATATATCTAGGACAGCAAAATAAACAACTAAGACAAGAAGAACCGTTGAACATTCCCTTCATATTAATATTAATATTTAATGTGTAAGTATTCGATGTTGATTAGATTATTTACATATGAAAATATAAAGATGTACCGGATACATTTTAAATCAATATTTATTTTTATATCTGAATAATGTATTTTTATTTTGAATTTGTTGTTATTGAAATAAATAAACTGCCACGTGATCTTGTGAACGCCGGCTTAAATTAGGATCTGGAAACCTTGCTCCAAAGGACACTTGAAGAGTATCAGCAGTGGAACTACTATATAGTTAACATATGCAGGCGTGTAGTTAGGATCATTTTAATGTGGATGCGCCAGTACTTTAACTGTACATGTACTATGTTTATGTTTTGTTTAAAAAATACATTTGGCTAGGAAATTGATGTGGATGCGTCTGCATATCTGTGTATAGGCAGCTATTTGTCTGATATGGTAGTTAATTAGTATTTCATGATGTCAACGTATTATTATTATTTAATAATGAAATAAGGTTGTTATGAACGAAGGTTGTATGAATGATGAAGACATCGACGATGTTGTTCGGTACAAGCCATCCACGTGTTTTATACGCTATTTGGTCTTCCGCTTTAACATTACTGTACGTGGTGTAGGATAATCAGTTCTTTAGGTTTATACAATATGAATTTGGTATTTGAGTCACTATTAACCCTCTCCTTGCTGGATTAGGCATAGGCACTGCTCTTTAGGGCATCTCCGGTTGCCCCCATCATGGAGAGGGTTAAACATTAGATTTCAACATAAAGGTCCTGATATTCGTTCTCTACTTGAGTTCAACGAAATTCCATAAAATGTCTTTTTAAAAAACGCACCTATATACTCGCATTATTTCCAACCGAAATAAGACCCCGATCTATTACTCAGCTAATCTTGACTCTCTCTATCACAGAACATATTTATGTGGTACACTTTTACATTATATGGCTACTTGTCCTACGACCCCCCAATTTCTCAAAATTCTCCCTCGGGGTGAAACCAGCATCGATCCACTGTGCCTCCTGCTAACAGCGAGGGAAAGAAAAATGAGTAAAAACGACGTAAATAATATGTGCACGTGCGTTATCTGACTGAGTATCGTTTATCTTTACGGGTCGGCCCGGGGGGAGGGGTACTAGAATACGACTGAGAGTGGGGGTGGGGAATGGTATGGGAATGGGGGTGAAGGGAGGGGGGATAGTTGGAGCGTTAATGATCTGGTAATGGTAATATTGTTTGTACAATAACCGGAGCCTCGTTCGCCACAAAGACTGGTTTCTTGAGTCAGGTGCACTCTGCATGAGAAAAGTATTGGGACACTGATTTCTTTCGACTTCACTCATTTCAACTCGCTTCTGTTTTATTGTTCATGTTGTGATGTTAGGTTAGGGTGTTTTTAGATATCTCTCGTTTCTAATACGCTAAAAAAGTTTTTTTTTAAAAACGACGTACGCGAACGACCAATTGTTGATAAATTCACAATACAATTACAGAAAGATTTTCTTTTTAACTAACGATAACTAAGAAAAACATTGATTAGATTTGATGAAGTTGTACCACGATGTTGATACTGTATTTGATTCTCTTCTAACTAACATTAATGAAGAACTATACATATATAACTGTATATGAAATATAATTATTAATAATAACTAGCTGACAATATCACTGAATCACAGGCTGAAAATCTTGTGGTGTCACCTTAGGCAAGTGGCTTAGTTAGAAAATGCCTCTGTTCACCCAGCAGAGAATGGGTACCTGGAAGGATGAGATGGACAAGTGAATGATGACTTTGTAGCGCCTTGAACGGCAGCTTGGGTTGCATACTGCCCCGGGAGTTGGAAGGTAGCCCTATGAGCATACTTTCGAGCGTGTATTTGTCGCTAAATACATATTCACATTATTATTATTATTATTATTATTAATTATTATTATCAGTAAATATGCCTTCATGCGCATTTCAGGTATACAAACTATTTTGGAAAATGTTAATGAATTTTAATTGAGGGTTGTAAAATCTCACGTTATTATTTTTCTTTACTTTGAAAAACACAATAGTAATTTCATAACATTTCAGATATCGACGGATATGTATGTCTATCTTTACATCGCTACAATATTCGATATTTAATCAATAAATGTAACTAATTTGTAAATTCATGCCATAAAGAAGACAAAGTATTAGCTAATTACGACACGCACACACACACACGCACACACACGCACACACCCACCCCCACACACACACACACACGCACACCCACACACACACACACACACACACAATGAGAAAGTATCATGAAAGTGTAATGCGAAATAACAAACGCATGTATGCATGTGATAGTCTATTGAACGTTATCAGGGCTGTGGTATTTTTTAAACCAGGTTATCAGGTATTATCAAGTATCAGCTAGGGTTCCCTAACCTTAGCCCGATGGCAGAGCTACATCACTTAATTGTATTTCTCTGAGCATGGACAATCGTGAACGCCTTTAACTTACACGTCGTTGTAGATGGTTACTAACATAAACCACACCCACACAAATGGTGATACTATACTAGTTACTAGTGTTTCAGTTTTAATAATGTATTACAGTTAAACAGGTTGTTAGTCATATGTTGAAGTTTTCTAAAATAAAATATTAGTAAGACATAACGATGGCTTGGACACTATAGTATGTATTTTTTAATACAAGTGACATTATTCATAGTGTCCAAGCCATCGCTATGTCCATATAAATTAAACAAATTAACAAATTATTACTTTATAGTGTGTATTTTTTAATACAAGTGACATTAGTTATAAGTAATAATTTGTTAATTTGTTTAATTTATATGGACATATAAAAATTTGCAATGTCGTATCAATAAAGTAAATTGATTATTCGTACGAAAGGAATAAGGAAACACAGTAGGCCTATTGTCTTTGATTAGACTACGACGTAATGGAATTTTATGAGTGGCAGTCTACGTTCCAGTCAGCACCATATTACTACCTGTTGAGCGAAACATCTAATTATAATGAAAAAAATAGCCATATATCACAGTCCTGTAGCAAAGTGTATTGTAGGAATTCGTAGTCCAAATGCCACAGTATGTGTTTTAAGCACAATTGTCATGTATTCTTGCCTGAAATAGGGTCCTATCCGTTGACAGTAATAAATCAATATATTTTTGTAAATCTTGAAAAAAAATATGATATCAATACTTCAATCTATACATTGACTGTTATGTTCTTCTTTCTTTGTTTTTGAATTTAAAAAAAAGTTTAAAAGTTGGAATTCGTATCATAATTCGGAAATAATTTAGCAATTTAATATATAAGTAAACCTGAATATGTGGTTTTGTATGTTGGTATAAACTAATTATAATTTGAAAATGTTTTAACGGTTAGCGCAGAGGCGGCGATCTAACCAGTACAGTAGACCTCATACCCAGATTGAATAAATTAAACAATGTTTAACTAAATATATTAACTTTATTAATTGATATCGCAGCAGTTGGAAGAATAAGGTATTCTAATAATTAATATAATTATTTTTCGTATGAATTTTCGCAAATTAAATATTGGTAGATGTATTTATGACCTATAAATCATTCCTATAGTTGTGCGGTGCGTTCCTTCGTAAAACGTTAAAGCGCATGAAGGTACTTGTATATTTCTCAGCAGTAATGTACGCCATGCTGTGTTAGTTTACAGCATCATGCTGAGAAATAACAGAAACACGACTTAATAACATCGTATTGGATTCTCAACTGATATAGCGGTGTATTAAACATGTAAAAATTCCCAGTAGGTTTCCTTATAGAATTCATATAAAGTATAGTTCTTAATGCAGGACAGAATGTTTTGTAAATGTCAAGAAATTCATATTTTGGATTTGTAAGTCAAACTTGATGCCTGTTCACAATTAAAAGATCCGGGTTTTTTTCTACTGGGGAGAATACTACAGTATTTGTTGCATAATTGAGGTCGCAACCACTAGTAAGCATATATTTCAATATATAGAGGTACCAGAATAGTTTGCTAACACGGGTGAATACAAAAAGGAACTCAGATTCTAAACTATATGGAAATTGGTGGAAGATTGATAACGAGTGTATGTTCATGCGTGGCACATGGAAGTAAGCGGGTAGAGAGATGACAAGACTATACAGCTGTACTCGGAAGATTAACAACTATGTATACTCACATTTGACTCACCAGATAAAACGGGTATGGAGATAACAATACCAGATAAAACGGGTAGGAGGTATATATACTAACACATGGCACTCGCCAGAAAACGGGTAGGAGAAAACCAAAACTTGTAGTTTCAAATTACTACAGTTACATTATGTTATATACGGGTATAGCAAGAAACGTATGCTCACCCGTCTGTATAAGCATATGCGGAAAAACATATCTTAATTTAACTTTTAACATTGTGCCTCCATGTGACAGTATTCATGTTACGTAAACATATGTGCCAACTCACCAGATTAAGCGGGTATATCCGCACCAGTCTGCATAAGCATATGCGCAAGAAAATATAACTTAATTTAATTTTTAACATTGTGTCTCCATGTGCCAGTATTCATGTTAGGTATACCTGTGCGCCAACTCACCAGATTAAGCGGGTGTATGAGCTGCTGTTGAGCTTCAACGTCCTCCGTGTCCAGTACCTGCTGGAGGTGCGCTATGTAGCTGGACGCCAGACGCAGAGTGTCCAGTTTGGACAGTTTTGTGTCTGGAGGAACCCACGGCAATGTCGTCTTTAGTTTGGAGAACGCTTTACTCAGCACCCTCATCCGGGCCCTCTCACGTGCATTCGCTGCGTTCCTCTGGATGGGTTTCGGGGACTTCACGGACGGACTGTCCGACCGTGACCGGATGTCCTCCTTCCGCCGCCGGGGCATTCTACTGATCTAGTAGGGAGTGCAACATCAACTTCTCGAGCAAGACTTCATCCTCATTTTCAAGTTCTCACAAAACCGTCGTCAAGTCCGCTATCGGTGTATTCTACTATCTGTGATATATATCCGGTTTAAGAGTTGCTTGAGTTTGGCGACATCAATCGGATCAGTAGGATTCTGACGTGGACCAAGTATAAAATGTTTGAGTTATTTCCGAACTTCTTTGAGCTACCCCCAGTACCGTCGGGTGTAGGGAAGCTCCATGACATCACGATGTAGAGGAAGATATTTAACTATATGCATGAATCCCCGCCAGTACTCGCCTGGAGATTCCTGCGAGTGTTTACACACGCTACAATATCACTCTGAAATCTGACTAAGATTTCACATTCTCCGTTCCCCCCATTCAGCGTCTGTCCACGATTTCAGTCCTTACATCCCGGGTCTATCCTATAAGACAGAATCATCTGACCATTCCAACGCCTTTTCATAGCGACACACACTCAGCACCGCATCACGTGACTGCATCATGTGACTGTGGTGTATATATCTGTGAGTTGAGGAATGTTTATACATGGAGGATCGCCTTGAGATAGGGCGACACTGGGACCAATTTAAATTGCGTAAACTCATGTATCAGAACAGCTATCTAGGGAAGACATAGACAAGTGCAATAGAAATCATTCCTAGACCCACACGTGCACAGTCTTAATGTGAATTGTATACAGACGTTACAATAAGTAAACTAATAAATTATAGGAGCTAGGCCTTCAATGTTGTTATTCAAAACGTGTTCTAAATCGACCGGATACTGGGAGAATCGGATTATCGAAGGCCGGATTATCTAAGGTCCACTGTATATCTGTACCGTGGCAATGCATCCGTTTTCTACCAGCCGGTGCTCGCAGGTTTACTGTAACATTCAGCGCTACGGATGTTGCGGGTTTCTTCCTGTCCTGTTGACAAGCCGTGATATAAGTGAAATAATCTTGAATGCGGCTCTAAACCCCAATTTAAAATCTATTAATGAATATGCATGTATCATACATCAGCGATAACTGAATATCAAGATGTTTAGTCATTGTCAAAGACGGTAGAAGACAATTATTATTCATTTAAAAAAAGAAAAAGAAAAAGAAACTAGTTGATAAAGACTACAAGATGGTGTACATATTCTTAAAAGTTAATTATTCCCTCCTCAAACCATTGTTTTATTAAATATTGGATTCTATGAGAAGATTGCGAGGGTACGATGCACTTGCCAAGTGATGAAGTGTAGCCAATCAGGCATGCCAATAAGGGAAGGAATGGATGGAGATAATTTAAACTCCTCGTTGCACGTGCACGTGTATACTCTGACTTGATGTGAGATACTTGCAAGTTAATCTGAAACTTCTTTGGCTTTCCAGATAATGGAATTCACCTCCGGGTTCCAATCGAAAGTCTCCTGGAATAAAAACAAAACCGTAAAATACGTAGGCCATTCAGTTTTGTAGGTCGTCGTAGTTTTAGTACTGCTACTAGTCATCTGCGCCGATCCCGACCGTGACCCGTGACCCGAGAAGGTCACGGTAAGGTAAGGTCATGAGCAACTTATTGTCCTCGTGAGATCAAAATATAGGAATCCGAGAAGGTGGTCCTTACTAGATCTAGTAGCTAGGCCTACGTACTTGATCAGGGCAAATATAATATATAGATGGTCTGCGTTCTATGAAATTAAATGGAACTTATTAAGGAGTCGTTAAGATGGCTTCCGTCAGCTTGTCATGTTTAATTATAACATAAACCCACATGGGCCAAGCATATGATTCAATTTTCGATATGTTCGTTATTTTTGATTATATGAAGGAAATATGTAACTATGTAATTTCAAATAAAGTCGAACAGCGGTGGTTCTATCATGGTTCCATTGGCATATTCGAGTAATGTATGTGTAATATAAATAATATGGGTATATAAGACTGTAAGCTCATCGCTTTAAGATGATTGAACTTATGCTGTAGAAAGCATCACATCCAGATTCTCTCCTTAAGCCATTAGCAACATTATAAAAAAGTAATTATTATTAATATATGATAACATGTCGAATTATTAATATATAAGTAAGTAAGTAAGTAAATGGCTCTAACACTTTTATAAATTAGGTGTCTAACATAACGAATGACTCTGATAGCTCATGAATTCACCGTGGAAGGGTAAAAGTATAGATCTGTCACCACTACGGGTCGGGGTCCCAGAGTCAGATAACCCTTTCGCAGCACCTCTACGCCTCACTAGGGAGGGGGAGGGGCGGGGGGAGCGCGTGGGTAGCGTTCCTCACGCGTCTGTCAAGGGGGACATAAACACGTCATTGCACTGCCACCGACCGCACGTGGTCGCGTGGTCACGTGATCAGTTGTTAGCAACTTCTTTACATTGTTTATGCAGATCGTAACTCGTCTCGTAGTTCCTCTATCTCTATGTATCGCCGTTATTGCCTGGCGTGTCTCTAAACCTTACGTCTGGTCACCAAGAAGCGGCTGTGTTGAATGGAAACGTTAGCCGGGTCACGTTACCCGTACCGTTGGTTTTTCTTTTCTCCCGTAAATATTTGGTAAAATTGATTATTTCTTTATAGAGCTTCTATATTTATTATTTACCAGGATGCCAGAATGTTGTTAAAAACACTTATAGCACAATATGTATACGATGGAGGCATTCCCTTACAAGGAACTCCTGTACAAAACGGCGTAACTCCATAAGGTCACGTTAACCTCAATAGCAATCAGGGTATAGTCTATA
>JAUTBT010055806.1:0-15311 GCA_032361225.1 Lepetodrilus schrolli | reverse complement strand
GACCAAGGATGATAACTGCATTGCCACTCTACAGACATCGCATCCTATCAATATCGCGTCAGAAATGTAACTTTCGCCAACATTGATGCCGGGCCCCTGGGGGTGGATTTGAACCTGGAACCTTTGGCTCCGAAGTCCAACATTCTACCACTGCGCTACCACCCGCCCGAACAAACCCTTATAAAAAGTCTTATGGTCAGCAGGGTAGTAGAGGAATCTTGAGCTACACGCCAACTGCACAGCTGACCGGACATCCTGATAATGTTGATTATTGATGGTCCACGATGGCACGGATGTGTCTCGGCGACAAAAGATTCCAACACAAGTTTTGTGCAGACATCTTGAGCAACATATGAGTGCAGAGCGCCACCTACACCACAGAGCACCACCTACACCACAGGCTCCATGCTCTGTACTGCCACATCTTTCACTGGGTCCACTGTCTTGGCATCGCCACCCTCGGGGAGTCCATCATGGTTCGCCATCGCTTCTGAAATGAGTGTAAAACTTAGAGTGGACTGGCAGTGGGATTTCAGTCAAATCCAAACATACTAGTTTTTACTACCGTCAAAATTTAATGGAACGATATTGATATTTACATTTTAACTTTCAAATGTGAACACATAGTGGCATATAGTGAATCGAGTAATTGTAATGAAATTTACAATACATGCGAGAAAATGCATGAGCAATACTATATTGCACATGCTTACATGTGTTTAGATTGCGCAGCAGTTGTACTTCTGCCTCTCTTTGGATGAAAATGATTATGAATGCCAGTTTGCCAGTCTTGATGCAACATTGTCAGCCTAGACATCTGTTGGTGATGTAGCACTACCAGTCACTACATCAATGTATAAGTATAATCAGTCAAACATAATTATGTCCATTTCTTGAAGACAATGTGTCCAAAAAGTAAACTAAAAGAAAAATAGTAAGAAAAAAACAATATAATAATGCATATTTTCCTGGAGAAAATCTCATCAAATTTTCCATCAATCTGACCTTTTTTCAAAATAATCTCCCAGAGCAAACAATCACTGAATTTCACAATAACCCAGTAATTAAAAATTGAGTTAATGAATGGTTATAGTCGAAACTGACGAATTGTCCGTCATCTCATGTGGGACTAAAGCTGGTCTGCCTTTCATGAAAAGGTCGTACTGCACACCTAGCGTACACCTGGCTTCTTCAATAGCAGAAAATGACGTACATCCGTTGATGAACTGGCCCGGGCACAGTGGGCAGTCCACACTCATGAAGAGAGAGTTATAGTGTGCTTCCATTGAACTACCCACTAGATAATATTGAACATAACCTCGCATGCAAAACGACACTACACGTATACTTTGCTGATGTCAGATTGGAAGATGACAATGAATAAACTCAAAGAGCAAACAAACAAACAAAAAAGTAAAAAAGATGAATTAAGTAATGTAGAAAAAACTAAATATATATGTTGATATGTTGTGCCAGCCAGCCATCAAGCTTCAATGTGAAATGGCATAAAATATTCTAATACTACATTGTACTAAAGTTAATGAATGAGCTACTATGGTTAGGATGGAAAAGATGTGCATTTAAGATGATGATGAATTAGTGCTTTATTTCGCAGCGGGAATATTTCACCCATACACGACTGTGCATTTAAGAAAAATCTCAAAAATACTATAAAGCACAATAAAAACATACACTATTTTGTGTGAAAGGTCGAGGGTAAAGTGAAATAATGTTGTATATTTGTGTGAAAAGTCACGGTTAACATGAAATAATTATGTATATTTCAGAGTTTGATCCTGTCACTGTTCTCAATGCTGACATCCAAGGTATACATTAGTCATTACCGGTAGAGTTATTGATGCCAACTTGTGGAACGTTATTGTCAGTGGAAGATTCAATCATACAAACTGGTGAGGGGCAGTCTTGAGATTAGTCCAACATAGCAGCCATGGGTTGGTTGGTTGGTTAATTTGGTATCAGTTCACTATTGAGGAATGTACACTTTAGCAAAAAAGTTATAATACAATCCAGGACTGAAGATGTAATTTAAAACACTTGTGAACAATTAAATGTACGTACACTTGACTCGTTGTCAGTTAGTGCCATGTCCCTAGTGGTTGCGTGGCAACTGAAGACTATCTGCCATTATCAATGAATCTGTAAAGCGTTGTCTTTGGGCCACCCAAATCAATATTGTTAATAAAACACATGCAAGTTATAATAAAAATAAAAAGAATGTTAACTACCAACCACTATGATGCATGTACCTACCATCACTGTCATCCTCCTCTGGAATACCTAACAAAACATCATCACAATTAGTCACTTCTACGTTTGTACATCATGCACTTGTTTACGTATATATGTATCAGGATGTGCAACTTTCGCGAACATCGACGACGGGCTCCTGGGGTGGGATTTGAACCTGGAACCTTTGGCTCCGAAGTCCAATGTTCTACCACTGCACTACCACTATCTCATGTAATACAAACATTAATGAACGGTAATAATATAGATTATATTCTCATACACTCGTATAATAACCGCAATGAATAACGTCACCAGTCTCTGTTCTACTGTATATATAAATCATTCATATTCATAGAACTGACTAAATATCTCGTCACCAAATTAACTCGCATAAAGTCTTCTCACCTTTTGTTTGGCGCTCCGCCTTATTTTTGTCCTTTTCCACAAAGATGGCCGTGGCCAGGAAGAAGCCGCCACCCAGCACACAGACGAAGGTGGTGGTGTACAGTGCATACTGCATGGAGATGAACTGGACGGACGGGCTCTTGGCGCGACCGGGGTAATGTTGGCTCAGCGTGTCGGAGATCTGGAAACAATTGGAGTGGGTGGGTCCAGACACAAGCATTTGAAACAGGCCATTATTTTGTTTTAATAAATTCTTTAAAAAAACAAAAATTGGGGGTGTGTGTCTGGCTTAATGTAGCTTGGAGAATTTAATGGCGGAAGACTTGCTTTATTTCCAAATTTCACAGCAAATATTCCCAATTCGGTAAATCATTACTGTACATGTTTGCATTAGTAATGCATGTAGAAATATTCACGGATATTACAAAATTATTTATCGAAGTGGAGGTGGTGTGGATTTCCAGCCGTCTGGAGTGATATACCTTTCTATATAATGTCGTTGATTGATCCCTATTTTATTTATTTTTATTTATTCTTTTTCAAAATATTATCACTACATATATATTTAACACAAACAAAATATTTTTAAAAACCCAACATTATTTTTTGTTGTTGTGATTAATTATAATACAGGTCTTCAAACTATTACAGAGTTGAATTTTAATGTAATTTCGGTACCATGCATATAGCATCTAAAGTAAACAACATCATCAGAGAGGACTGCCTGGAAACCCACCTGTCCAATGAGGTAAGGGCTGCCAGCGTCCCCAAAAGCATGCGATACGAGAATCTGGAATGCTTCCGCTGTTGATCTCCTGGTCGGAACCACGACATACTGCAACACAATGTTACATGCCACATTGATTTATTGCTGGAATCTTTCACACAGTGTTACATACAATACGTCCAGAACTTAGATTACAATTACATTGCATCACGTCAGAGTTGAATATTACCAGAATGAGGTAGTGTCAGAAGTGGTGTCAGAAGTAGTGTCAGAGGTAGTGTCAGAAGTAGTGCCAGAAGTAGTGCCAGAATTAGTGTCAGATGACCATGTCCTCTGCAATGTCATACTTACCAACAAGATATCTGTAACTACAGCCCAGTTCATACATAGCATTGTTTCTCCTAAAAATATCAACACCTGAAAAGAAAGCATGTATAATATACACCACCTGGAGTACAGATTGTCTTGTACTAATTTACATTCATTGAGCAGACTGGCAATCAGGCTAATAAGGACAGCTGTAAAATTAAATAGATGAACATTAAGAACGTGCCGTATTTAAACCAGTGTGTGTGAATTTTTGTTTTACGTCACAGCGGGAATCTTTCACCCATACGTGACGGTATTTACACCAGATATTCCTGCCAGGAGAGAAAACAAACACAGACAAAGTAGGCACACAAATGCTTCCCCATCTAATCAAAAGTGACTAGATTATCTGACATATAATTATTTCTTAATTGGACATAGATTCACCCATGTGACCTTTGTTGTGACCTTTGTTGTGACATTGGTACACATGGCTACTGTATTGCACTGGAGAATTCACCAATATGTTATGGCCATTGTCTTTTACTGGATAACCTACTCACATATTGTGTTTTACTGGAAAACTTACTTACACATTGTGTTTTACTGGATAACTTACTCAGACATTGTGGTTAACTGGATAACCTACTCAGACATTGCGTTTTACTGGATAACCTACTCACACATTGTGTTTTACTGGATAACCTACTCACACATTGTGTTTTACTGGATAACCTACTCACAGATTGTGTTTCACTGGATAACTTACTCAGACATTGTGTTTTACTGGATAACCTACTCACACATTGTGTTTTACTGGATAACCTACTCACACTTTGTGTTTTACTGGAAAACTTACTCAGACATTGTTTTACTGGAAAACTTACTCAGACATTGTGGTTTACTGGACAACCTACTCACACATTGTGTTTTAATGGAAAACTTACTCACACATTGTGTTTTACTGGATAACTTACTCACAGATTGTGTTTTACTGGATAACCTACTCACAGATTGTGTTTTACTGGATAACCTACTCAGACATTGTGTTTTATTGGATAACCTACTCACATATTGTGTTTTACTGGATAACTTACTCAGACATTGTGCTTTACTGGATAACCTACTCACACATTGTGGTTAACTGGATAACCTACTCACACATTGTGTTTTACTGGATAACCTACTCAGACATTGTGTTTTACTGGATAACCTACTCACACATTGTATTTTACTGGATAACCTACTCACACTTTGTGTTTTACTGGAAAACTTACTCAGACATTGTTTTACTGGACAACTTACTCACACATTGTGTTTTACTGGATAACCTACTCACACATTGTGTTTTAATGGAAAACTTACTCACACATTGTGTTTTACTGGATAACTTACTCAGACATTGTGTTTTACTGGATAACTTACTCAGACATTGTGTTTTACTGGATAACTTACTGCCATCAAGGAACTCACCCATGTTGCTATGGTGTTGTACTGAGCAAATATCAGGCCCAGAAAGAGGAAAGGAACACAGGACAGGAGGCCTAAGGCACAGATGAGTGGGTCCGCGCGGGGGTTGACTCGCTTGTACCGCCGAGCAGTCTCCGCCCCCAGAGCCACGCCCAGGAACCCAGCCCCCACAGTCACCACCCCAAATATAGTAGACACCCTGAAACAGAAGTACATAACATAGTAGACACCTTGAAACAGAAGTACATAACATAGTAGACACCTTGAAACAGAAGCCTGATACACACATGATACCTGATGTTATTACTTAAATAGTAACAATGTGGGCATGTAGCCTACACCAGACTCGCTTGGCTCATAGCATTCCTCCCAGTACTCTACAAAGCCTGTAGTTGACATCAGGCTCATAGCATTCCTCCCAGTGCCCTACAAAGCCTGTAGCTGACATCAGGCTCATAGCATTCCTCCCAGTGCCCTACAAAGCCTGTAGGTGACACATGCAGCACTACTGGTTGCCTGGCCAGTGAATAGGACTTGTACGTACTGAGCGTTGTCAGCCTCCCTGCCCTGGGACCGGATGGAGTCAATCATGTAGGTCGGCGCCCAAAACGCTAGTGCACCTGTGACGAATGCCACGCAGGTAAAACCCCCCGTGGAGAACATAAAACTTGGGCTGAAACAGAACAGCAGACAGTAAACTACACATTCTAGGAGACTTAGGCCGAGATACTCTACTGGATATGTTGGCAGAGGGACTGGTCTATTAAAAGTAGGTAGGTAGGGTATACATTTCTTAATCCGTGAGTGGCAACACAGAGAATCCAACCAATCAGAATGCAGCATACATGTGACGGCATGTGAATGCCATGCTCTGATTGATTGGATTCTCATTGTATTTTCGTTTCTTAGTTGAAACATGTTTGTTGTGCTTTGGTTTTTCTTTTTACATGTTTTCTTGTTCTTTTGTTTTAACAAATGGACTAAATATATCAAAAATCAAATCGGAAAAGAAAAATGTGAATAGTTGCATCCCTAAATGTCACGGCTCACAGAGCTAAACATAAATACTAAGTTGACATAGACATACTTTTTGACTAGAGCGACGATGTCCTCCTTGAATGGAGTGTTGACCATGTGAACGGCACCCTCGGAGTGTCCTCGTGGTGGCTCTCTGCAGAATATCAGGATCAGCACCACGCACAGTGCTCCTAGGCCGGGGGTCACCTGTAACCATGACAACATAGGATGTAACAATGCCACCCATGATATATATGTATATCCATAGAACTGTGAACAGACTGGTTTGTGAACTGTTGTAAACAAAACGGTCTAGTGAAAACATTATAGACAATCAACTGACCCTGATAACACAGTCTAGACAATAACCTATCCCCAGTGAACACAGTCTAGACAATAAACTATCCCAAGTGAACACAGTCTAGACTATAACCTATCCCCAGTAAACAGTCTAGTCAATAAACTATCCCCAGTGAACACAGTCTAGACAATAACCTATGATCCCCAGTGAACAAAAGTTACACTTACCCTGAGAGCCCACTGCCAGCTTCCCAGCACCTTAGCGACATAGGAACCCACAATGTAACCCATACCACTGAAAACAAGGGGAAGTAACTATGAATGAATACCATTGGATGATATCACACATCCAAAATACAATGAAAAAAGCAAATAAATACAAATTTCATACAGGATAATAAAGATATATTATTATTATTATTATTAGGAACTAAACCTTGAGTGACTACTAATACAGAGACTAATATTTCCATTGGGGTTTACAAAAACTAAAATAATTGAATTTGGTACAAATATGCTGAAATAGGAATCCTTTAGTAAAAAACTTTATCCAAGATATGTGATAATTCTAGAGATATGATTGGTGCCCACTGGATACACACCTACCCACAACATACACACCTGCCCACAAGATACACACCTGCCCACAAGATACACACCTGCCCACTAAATACACACCTGCCCATTAAATACACACCTACTCACAAGATACACACCTGCCCACTAAATACACACCTGCACACTAGATACACACCTACCCACTAGATACACACCTGCCCACTAGATACACACCTGCCCACAAGATACACACCTACCCACTAGATACACACCTGCCCACAAGATACACACCTGCCCACTAGATACACACCTACCCACTAGATACACACCTGCCCACAAGATACACACCTGCCCACTAGATACACACCTGCCCACTGGAATGGCAAAGTAAAACACCATCAACATCTTTGTCC
Source organism: Lepetodrilus schrolli (assembly GCA_032361225.1). Taxonomy (NCBI): domain Eukaryota; kingdom Metazoa; phylum Mollusca; class Gastropoda; order Lepetellida; family Lepetodrilidae; genus Lepetodrilus; species Lepetodrilus schrolli. The sequence goes on along the minus strand of JAUTBT010055806.1, from coordinate 7,862 downwards.
TCATTTCTTTGGCAAACAAGTCTGCTATGATTGTCGGAGCAATGGTGGAGTAACTGGCCTCTCCGATGCCAACCAGAGCTCGCAGTATCACAAAGGCATAAAATTTCTGGAGAGAAAAACAAACAACCGAATTATGATATATACTAGTAATATGATGATGAAAAATCAACTGAAAAAAATTCAACAGTCTTCAAGCTATTCAAATATTATTAATTTTCAAGCTATTCAGTCTTAAAACTGTTAATGATTTTCGTGTATATTTATAACAGATCCTTGTTTCAGTGTTAAGTACCTATGACTTAAATAATAACATAAATGCAGGGAATACTGTTTTTCCCCCATCACTACCTACAATGTTGCTTATGCCAACAAATCAATCTGCTGTCAGCGTTCATGTATAAACCCCCCCCCCAAAAAAAAAAATAAAAGAAGGGGAAAAAACAAACAAAAAACACCAAACAACAACAATATAAAAAAAAGAACGCTTACTGCTATCAAGATTATTTTTTTCTAACAATTTTTAATTGCTACAATTAATCGACATCAACAAACACCATGCTTACATCAGCGGAGATGAACGATGCTGACAGTGTGAAGATTGACCACATGAAAATGCCTGCTGCCATTATGTATTTACGCGTGTAGCGGTCACCAAGGTAACCACAGATCGGGGAAAAGATCATGTACGTGCAGATGAACGATGTCTGGATGAGGCCAGCTTCTGTATTCTCTATGTGGTAGTAATCCTGCAAATCCAACAACACACCTGCAACGGGAATACAGAATACCAGAGATTAGTTATATAATTCAGAGAGAGAGAGAGAAAGAGAAAGAAAGAGAGAGAGAGATATATAGAGAGAGATATAGAGAGAGGGAGAGAATAAATAATGAAGACCCATGAAATGTGGTATGATTTCCGCTTGCACCCCCCTCCCTTTTCATCCATTCACATGGGCTCGGACACTATAACTTGTCGCCCATGTACAGGTTGGATTCCCGGTTGGAATAAAAAATAATTCATGTTTCATTTCTCTAGAAACGATGAAATTTGAGGACAGAATGTTTCTCAATGTTAAAGATGGGTAAGGAAAATATGAAAAAAAACGAGGGGTGCAGGTGGAAATCTTTTACTACCCGGCCATATACAGGGCCAAGAAAAGTGGGTGTTGGATGCTTGTATATATTGTATGACTATACATATGTGTGTGTGTGTGTGTGTGTGTGTGTGTGTGTGTGTGTGTGTGTGTGTGTGTGTGTGTGTGTGTGTACCTGAGATAGTGAACCTGTCCATGTAGTTGAGCAGATTGATGACAAGCAATGTCCCAATGGTGACGTAGGCCGACGTCTTGCTGATGGTGACGTCGGGCTGGACGGTGCCCGATTCAGGAACCAGGGCGACTTCTCTCTCTTCATTCTCCACAATCGGTGCCGTGTCCGACTCTGTAACAACAACAGGCATATCTTCGAGCAAAACGGTGTCGTCGTCAAACGGCGGAGCGAAATTATTCATTTGTGCCGCTAGTTTTATGTCATGATGCCTAAATCTTCTGTTTTATTACCAAGAACATCCGTATTGTTCCTTGGTCATGAGTGTAGTGCTAAGCGAGAACTTAACCCGGAAGTTAACGCTCTGACCTCGAACTTGCCGTATCGTATCTTCCTATAAACTAATTCGGAATTTTAAAAAACAAAAACACACACGCACACACACACGCACACACACACACACGGACACACACACACACACACACACACACACACATACACACACACAAAACAAGTAAAGAAACACTCAAATAATTAATCTGTTGATAGGAATTTGTGCATAGTTATATTATATTTGCTAATCACTAGGATATAATGATTGCAGTAACTTATTGCAATCACGGTTTAAATTATTGACATTTTTCCTTATGGTCAAGCATAATATTAATATTTACCTGAAAGTATGTCATTTGATTTGTCTACACAAGTATATTTGGCAACAGGCTACAATTTCCGCATGATCAATATTTTCATATTTTATTTTACTTTTTAATTTATCGCAAGATGAACATAGTCACAGGGACTGCGGAAAATCTATATATTTTTTTAAAAACTGAAATATTGAAAACCAGTGGGGGAATACAATAATATTTTCCTCGAGTTAAATACGTACACCCGAACATATGCGTTCTCACAACATTAATTTAGAGTCTAGATATATTTTTTCAAAGTGCAACCTTTTAGGATTTAGAATTCCAGAGTAAAATGTGCGGTCGTTTTAGGTGTGATAAATATGCAGAAACATTGTAAAGGTTAAAGTACACAACTCTTGAAAGGTACAGTGATACTCGGAAAAATCCGATATATCCCGATAAGCAAAAATGAGGGGGCGTATTGTAAACAACTTGATGACCGCAGTGACACTTTGAACTGGGTCAGACTCGCTTTCGGTGAATGATGTCATTAAATATATTCATTCGTTAACAATCGTGATCTTCCGGATCCTGAACGGAACATACCGAAAGATAGCGAAGTGCAAGGTGCGTTACCAAAAATGGAAAGATAGGACAAAGTACGCATGCGCATAATTTTCATTAAAAATACGGAGGCATGATGGCCGAAATGTTAGGGGAAAAGATAGGATAATATAGCTTATTTCTTGAGCGATGGCAACGCAAAAACCGGGCGAATGGGTGCAGTCACTCATAGCTCGGTTCGATGCACAGGTGGGTAATGGACAAATGCATATGTCACCGTCGACATCACGTGATCGGAGAATGAGGCGAACTGTGTCTCGCCGCTGAAATTTATGAATGATTTTTACCGAGCCCAGATGACATCTGCGAGAATGTTATTCATGAAAATCCTTGAATATTTTGACACAATTATCCGGTCCAGAACTCATTGATAGTAGATGAAATGTGTCAACTGAAGCGAATTTTAAACATCGTCTGCTTGCTATTTCTCTGTCACGATGAATAATAATAGAAGATATGTAAACATCCTCGATTATCGTCAGCAGATAATCTAAATCTGTCTTACAAGTAGTTTGCCTTTAATTACGAAATACCAACTACTTGAGTATAACCATTTACATGGCAGGAAAAATATAGAACGATATGTATTAACATTAAAACATGTTAATTGAGTGGATTATTGAATATATATTAGATAATTGATGGCAAAATAAATAAATACTCTGAATATATCTGACAGGAATCAGAACTTATTAGGTAAGACCTAATGAAACAAAGTAATATTACAAAAATTCCTACAAATAAAACATGGTCATTATTACTGTTCTATATTTAGGAATATAAAACTATTTATTGACATGGTTTACAACACCAAATCATTAGATGTAAACATAAACTGTGAATTTAGAGCCCATCTGTCTATTTAAAGCCAATCTGTCTATTTATTTACTGTTCATGGTGTAATATCAGTTTTATGTTTTCTACAAATGGAAGATTCTGTGCGTATTAATTAAAAGAGTTTATTAATTAAGTTGGTAGTTTGGTACAATGGTATTCATGTTAATTTACCAGTGACGTCCTGATTTAACACGCACACATTAGCACAGAGCTGTCTCTGATGACATTACTGCTTCTGTACTATAATTTAAACGTGTCATTATTATTTTTATTATTATTATTAATTCCCCTCACCAGTCTAATGCTAAGTGCCTGTGAACAGCCTAGCTGGAACTCAGTGCTAAATACATAGATTATATTATTATTGTTGTTGATATGAGTAATGTGCTTGCATGTATAAAGTAATGTATGGCTGGTAGCACAGTGGTAGAACGCTGAACTTCGGAGCCAAAGGTTCCAGGTTCAAATCCTGCACCGGGGGCCCGGCATCAATGTTTGTGAAAGTTACCTTTCTGACACGATATCGATTTGATAGGATGCAATGTCTGTAGAATGGCAATACAGTTATCATCCTTGGTCTTGTCAGTACCAGCCGGTGCTTGCAGATTTACTACAACATTCAGCGCTATGGATTTTGCGGGTTTCCTCCTGCCCTAAACTAATAAGTTGTGATATAAGTGAAAGAATCTTGAAAGCGACTCTAAACCCCAATTTAAAAAATAAATAAAAAATACAAATAACGTAATATATACTTGGTGTATATAAATAGACGGCTCTGATATTATGGGATGTGACTGTACATCCTGTTGTTATCATTGTTAACACTACATACAGTAAATGGTGACATCGACTTCAGTGTTATCATTAATTCTAAATTAGTGTAAAGAAACAGTACATCTATGGATTCAATGATTATTTAAGCTGAGTGTAGAAATATTGACAAATGACACTTCATTTTCTCATTTTACTTATCTACATGCATGTAATACAAGGTAGCAATATACTGATAGCTAGTGATGAAGAATAATTAAGTAGCTCACCAAAGAAAATACTGTGAAGACCAATAAATTATGGATGTTTTCAGGAAATAATTTGTTTGAATATTTTAACCTAGTTGATTATGATGATGATTCTGAGCTTTACATGCCTATGTCTGTACATTTCAGCTGCCGATCAAGACTGGCCTCCACACCACCCAGTCTGTGCAGAATGTGAAGCAGAACAAGGAATGTCTGGTGAATGTCAGCCGCTATAAGTTCTCTCTGGTCATCAATGGACTCACCAAGACCCTACAGTCCGTGTCACAGATGGTGAGACCCCTCCCTGCTTATGCTCTGGCAACAGCGGTAACCATTTCTGTTTATACCCGCTGTACCAGATAGCAAATATTTCATGTTTTGTGCTTGTGTCCTCTGATGAGAAATGTTCAAAGTCTAGTTCCAAATACTTTTTACTCTTTCTGTGACCTGATAGTAGCTTCATTGCATTTTATTGCTTTCCAATTTTGAATACCGAAGCATGTCACCTCTTTAGTATGTCAACATCTGAAATTTTGCAGTGAAAGGTCAATAATGCTTATAATGCTTGGCAGGACCTGCTTATAATGCTTGACAGGACCTGCTTATAGTGCTTGGCAAGACCTGCTTATAATGCTTGGCAGGACCTGCTTATAGTGCTTGGCAACTGCTTATAGTGCTTGGCAGGACCTGCTAATGCTTGGCAGGACCTGCTTATAGTGCTTGGCACGACCTGCTTATAATGCTTGGCAGAACCTACTTATAGTGCTTGGTAGGACCCACTTATAGTGCTTGGCAGGACCCGCTTATAGTGCTTGGCAGGACCTGCTTATAGTGCTTGGCAGGACCTGCATATAGTGCTTGGCAGGACCCGTTTATAGTGCTTGGCAGGACCAGCTTATAGTGCTTGGCAGGACCTGCTTATAATGCTTGGCAGGATCCGCTTATCGTGCTTGACAGGACCTGCTTATAGTGCTTGGCAGGACCTGCTTATAATGCTTGGCAGGACCCGCTTATAGTGCTTGACAGGACCTGCTTATAATGCTTGACAGGACTTGCTTATAATGCTTGACAGGACCTGCTTATACTGCTTGGCAGGACCCGCTTATAGTGCTTGACAGGACCTGCTTATAGTGCTTGGCAGGACCCGCTTATAATGCTTGGCAGGACCCGCTTATAGTGCTTGACAGGACCTACTTCATTACTAGTCAGGTAGTACTTATCTTGCTTGTAAAGCTGTATTTGCAGATAGGGCTGGATATCGATACAGATATGAAAGATTGATAATCGTCAGATGAATATTGATCAATTGTCAATAACTATTGAACAAATCAGTAGTAGTTCCTGAAGGAATGCTTGCCTTTTGATGACAATTGATTGTTTATGTATTTGGCAAATGTATGAGATAGAAATATTAAATATTAATAAGTTGGCAATATGATGGGTGAATGGAGAGGTATTTTCAAACTAAACCACATTTTTTCCAGCCTTTCAGTCAGAATCCTAGATACTCTCATGTTCTCGGTCACCCATTCACAAACCAACTGGACGTGTTCATGTGCAACTTCAACCTGATTAGTCTGGCGTGCAATGCACAGGACTATTTGCCATTGTGTGCTTGGTCTAAACAGTCCCCATCTAAACATGGCATTCCACACATTTTTCAAATTATCCCATCAACAATTAGCAAGACATTTTCTTGTGCTTCTAACGACTATGAATGCAGGTATATTTTTCCTGCAGAATAATACAAATTTTAGCTGACCCTACCAGGGCTCGACAGTAAGGATTGCCTGCCTGCCTGAGCCCTGTTTACTCTGATCCTATACCAGCAGAGCGGACTTTCACTTACTTTTCGGACGGTCTCCATCCCCATCTCTACCCGACATGACGTTGCCATTGGACATGGTGGTCTCTGTAGTTGTACATTGACTGGTGTGGGTGTGGTCAGACCGGTCATTCAGGGCCACTTGTGTCCAGTCTGTGAGACCAGATCTGTTAGTCGTGGATTGCTGGTCTACTGCTGACATGGTCAGCATGACCTCTACTGGATGGGGTGGAGTTATCGCCCCATGATTCTCTACTTCCTCCTGTCCATGACTGTCCTGGGGGTCCTTCTTGTCGATGTCATGTTTGTTGTCCAATCTGTCTGCACTTTCCACAGTGCAGATCTCGTTATCATCAGTGGACTTGATACTGCACATCTTGACATCTTTTTGTGCACTTGATTGTTTATCAGTATTGTCATTTGTTCGTGAAGCATCGCCAACAAAGCTCAACTCTACGTCAAGTTCGTCATATGGAGTTATCTCCCTTGACCCACTCTTTGCTGCTGACTTTGATACAATACACACATGTTCTGCGTGTTTTGACTCTTCATCAAAAGCAGGGTTCAGCAATCCAAAAGATTTCAACTTTACTCCATCCCGAGTTCCAGACATTTTCCTGTCTGTCTGTCTGTGTGCAACTGTAGGACGGCTGATTACCTTGTGTTATCGACGTAGCCAGTGTGACCACTAGGTCCGTGCAATGTCACTCAGTTTGACCCAGTTTGATAAGATGAGGACAATGATATTGACAGATTATTCTATGTTTCTGTCAGACCCTGTACTGGGTCAGCCCAGTCATGGCTAGCACTATGGTGGCAGTGATACAAGATTCCATGTCCATGCCGTCTAGAGCACATGGGGTGCAGGATGTTCTTATTTAAATGCATACAACATATTCGACTTAGTGTATGGTCAAACTAATTTAAACTAAAGCTACACACATTTTATTTTTAATTATTGTGTTTTATTCAATCAAATGATGGCCCACTCACTAGTTATCAAAATTTTCATATTGTATTAAAATGAATGCACATAGCACTGATATACAAATTGTATGAATAGTCATTGTATGTACAATAGCTTGACATTTTTCGCTTTAATTTAATTCAAAACAACTATCTATTATTGATCCATTGCTGTGCAAAATAAATCTGTTGTCATCAAAAGTTTTTAATATAATTTCCACTGTTCTCCATACATTCATTATCATTACACTACCTTTGACCTTTGAATGAGTTTATTTATTCAAAATCAAAGGCCACAGGTTATACAATGTATATAACAAAGTACAAAATATATAAGTATTGTAATACAACAAATGCAGAAATGCACATGTATATCGATGAAAGGTACATACTTGTGCACTACACATGCTTGAATGTGACTTCAGCAGCTTGAATGCATGAATCACATATTTTATACTACCTAGAACAAATCAAAATGACATCTCAGGTCATGACGTTCTGTGTGATGGTGCTGATGGTGTGCAGTCACGTGTAGTTGTGTGTGTGTAGTTCTATTTAGTTCCATGGGGCTGTTGGTAGTGGAGTGGTTTGTCTTTTGAGCCAAAGGTTCCAGCTTCAAATCCAGCCCCGGGAGCCCGGCATCAATGTTCACGGAAGTTACCTTTACCACGCGATAGATATTGATAGGATGCT
>JAUTBT010055795.1:0-15311 GCA_032361225.1 Lepetodrilus schrolli | reverse complement strand
ACTGTAAATCAGGAAATTAATGCGAGCAGGATATTAATGCGAAAAATGCGCCTGGCTTGTGGTCGCATTTAATTCCTGCGCATTAAATACATTCTGTATTTTAAGACCAAGTAGGCACTGTAATGGGCAATCTGATATGTAATGTTCTCACAACTAGTGTTCATTAATTATCAGTCATATCCTACTAAGCAGAATTCTATAGATTCTATTTCGTAGTTTCTCACCCGATAAGGTATATACCGACTGGGGCATTCATTTACCAAAGAGATGTGTGGGTTTTTTGACCTGTTACTGTAATGAAACAAAATGTTTGGTAAACAATATCAGATTTCCAAGTAGTTGTTTGGAAAAGTGACACGATACACTCTAAAATGTTCTACGGAATCCAGTTACATTCATGCTATAGTGAGAGCAGTTTGTGAATGCTGATTTCGAATACATATAGTAGAAGGACAGGGGTTCGGTGATAGAATAGTAAACAAACACAACAACATTATATTTTGTATAGATATTCTAGATCTAAAAAAACGAAGAAGAAAGTAATTTATGTAAAAACTAAATATATATATTTTTTTAATCTTAAAAATAAAATATAATATATAGGAGACATGCTACTAAGTCTATTTACTATATAACAAACCAGAAGAGAAAACGTGCATTGAGTCCTTGAACTTCCGTCTCAGCAATTAGGACGATGTATTGCAGATTTTTGTAAATTTCAATAACTTGGTTCATTGTGAATATTGCATATTGTCGTGTCAATATGAATTGAACGGTTTATCATAAATTCCAAATCAATAATCAAATAAATATCAATCGCCACTCCCTATTTGACCTCCACATGAGAATACGTTTGAGTTGTATGAATATTGACTTTGGAATCAGTCGTGTCGTAAAATCAATATGACACACTAGCTGGTGTACTAATCTCTATATAAGTACATGGCACGCTGGTAGAATTTTATGATTGTCATGTACGATTACAGCATCTTATACTGTACTACTATGTTGATCACACACCAGTCTGTACTTAGTCAAAATGAATTGAACGGTCTCTTCATAATAATAATGATAATAATAATAATAATACTTTAATAATAATAATAATAATAACAACAATAATAATAAGTGGATAAAGCATATTAAAGATTGTGAGAAAAACAAATACAATGAATACATCCCCCCACCGCCCCGACCGCACCAACCAATTAAACCGTTTGTCACGATGACAGGCGTGGGAAATTTGTGATGCAAGCCATGTAACCAGCCAATGCAAATCGTTCCAGGTGTTATGCACTACTGTGCAAGATATGCTATTTATGTCATGAGTTATCTTGAACCATATGTTGGATAAACTGTATTATTCCTTGTTTCTTCATACTGTTTATTCCATCTATACTGTGCCGTTGCAGTCTGCAGAATCGGTTAAAGCTTCAGAAATAGTAATACCCGGTAGTATTAATAATAATAATAAGAAGAAGAATATTAATGCTGATCATAATAATAATTATAATGATAATAATGTGTGAAATAACTAATATGTTTAAAGTACATTCACAGTCATCGGCGTTATGACATTTCTACCTGTCATGACCCCCACCATCTTACCTTAGTACAAATACCTGCTTAATGAACTATTGTACTAAATCACGCCAAATCCTAACTCATTCACTCGTATAATATTCGTAACATATTGCAACATTCTTCAAAATCTCTAATAGTTATAAATGTCACAGCAGCTTGGTACGTTAACACGGAACCCACCACCCCCCCCCCCCCCACACACACACACTAATTTCATTTGCAAGCATATTGTAGGCGATATTAAAATACGTCTTGATTAGGAAGCTAATTTGGTTAGTGTAAACGACCTAACTGTATTCAAAGCCACCGCAGCGTGTGCTGTGGGGCGTCAATATTGTGAATACCAGCAGGCATAATCTGCATAACGTAGTATGAGAACAAACACCAGGGAATGAGTTCAACGTTCATCACGCCGAGCCGAGGGGAGAACCAATGAACCAAACTAGAGTTGGCAAGTAATGAAATATCAAGTGCTGAAAGATCGATCAAGGTCGATAATTATCCATGTATAGCAGTTCATCTGGCCTGCCACAGATATATATTGATTCATGTTAAATCGGTCGCGAAGCAAAAAAAATAAATTCATTTACATAGGTCGCGACCCGGAAGTATAATAGAACATTTGGATATCAATCAAATGTTGACCAATATTTCCAGTCTAGTCTATCAGGACAATGGTAAGCATGTTTGTTAGGCCCAGGTATAGAATACTATACACTTCATGGACATTGATATAGCGGATCTTATATGAGTGGTCATATATTACTAATTTAGTAAACGAGTTGGCAAAACTGATATCGTGTTTGCTAACGAGTTGCTAAATTCAGAAATATATGAACACGAATGTGAGAACTGTAGAAACTATTGCAATATGGATCACAAAAACTACATAGGCGAGTGTCTTGAGAACTGGGTTAAAGCACGCAGACAAAATATAGTTCCAAGTAAATGTGTAAATATGAATAAATGTGTTTGCATATTTAATTAAAATCGAAGACATTTTAAAATTTTATATTCGAATTAAGTCGCAAGAAGAAGCTCTAAATTTCTAAAGAAGCCCCGAAATACTTTGATATCGCGTATGAATACAATTATACAGATCCATTGTGTTATTGCACTATTGATATTTATATCATGGGTTGTTGCACTTTCAAACGCTTATCTTATATGATAAAAATATGTTTTTTACAATATCTGAAACGTCATTAAAGTGCATTTATTTAAAGTAATTATTGTGTAAAGCAATATTGTGGTCAATAAATAGATAAAATACTGTACCTTTAATTTTGGCTCCACCCACTAGTAGGAGACAGCCAATCAGCAGCACCATCAGCAAGGCGCGCTCGATTTGCATCTTCAGCCATCGATCTCACTGGGGCTGTAATATAAGGCACCAATGGAGTACTACATGGACATGTATACATATGCTACATAGTCTTTATTGCTAGAAGAAACAACGTATACTTGGAAGTGCACGATGTGCACAGTATTGGACTGTCGAATGCCGTAAATGAAGTATCGCCATGCTCGAAACTATGTTATGAAGAATGACTGCTGTTTTTCAATTTCCTATTTTCTGGCAATTAGCAAAACATATTAAGATGTATTCTTAACAATGAACTTCATCATGTATTATTAAATTTTGCATATTGAAATGGCATATGGTATTAGATACCAATGCCAGTAATATTCATGGATCCAATGTGCATTTGAAACCACATTTACCATGAATTTGTAATAACTAAAAGCAAGATGGTACACACAGGGTACGTATTAATTCACGGATATTTGAAGATTGTGATTGTGCATCACAGGGTCATTAACCTCATCTAACTTTATTAACGCAATTACAAATATCAGCATTACTCATGAAATACGTTATTTGGCTACCAAACATGAGCTTTAATCATGAACAAGTGATAAAAGTCATCATTAGACGACCATCTAAGTTTAACAAGAATCTATGTATACTATATATAAATCTAGTTCTGTTCTCGGTATACCACGGTAATTATCTGCACCACATGCCGGTCCTGTTAACCGTCCTACTGTAGAGCACTGGGCCTCCCAGAGTAAACAGTCCTCCCTCTGTTCAGCGTAGTCTCATCAGACCGTTGGCGGAATTTGTGCTATCTTATACGTTGAACTTTCATTTTGTAGATTAGACCTAACCCCTCTTCAAAGGGACAGCGGTGATTTAAACATACATATGGAGTTCGCTCAATCTGGCCATCGAGATGGACAAGTTTCCGCCGTGCTCTAGCTGGAGATTATTTGTTTGTGAGCAAACTTGGTATCGTGTCATGAGGGCGCAGTCGTGTCAATAAACTGGTTCTATACATTTGCTCGTCAGGACACTTACATTCAAATCGACACGCTTCATTTCACTTTACAGGAAATTTGTAAAAGTTGACGTCAAATCACATTTTCATTACAAAGAATATTAGGATAGCATTATGGAAGAACTGAGTTTGCTGGTAGTGTTTATTAGGTTGAAGATTATGGAATCAATGTAGTCATTTATTAAAATCCGTTTGATATACTGGTGTGCATATGTTAGAATAGTCTCTGATGTGCTTAGCTCGCACTATAGTTCGACCAGTCGATACATTCTTGAACTAGCTTTAGATGCTTATGTTATGATGCCTATCAGTAAATATGATTGTGAACTGGTAAGGGTGTGATAAAAAGAGAAGCAACTGGATACAGATGTATGTTTGTGGCAGGCAACAAATGCTGATACGTGTGCTTTAGTTTCATTGATGTTTCAGCTTGGCATTTATCAGCTTGCTTCTCAGTTTTCAGCAGTTCAACATATTGTTCATCGTTGAGATGTACATACTAGTTTGACTAAACTAATAATCTATTTATTGTGTACATGAAACGATAATAGGAGCAATTAAATACACCGATGTGTTAATTACATTCAACATTAGACCCTATCAAAATTGGATTGTTTGAGTATTTGAGTTTTATATAACTGACTCGGCGCAAGAGAGAACATAGATTACAGAAATAAACGATTCACGTTATGCTTCAAAACTAATTACGAATTACCAATGAAATGCTGTGTTTTATACACTATTTGCACATCGTGAAGTCATTGCCTATGATACTGAAGATGCACTAAAGGTTAATGAAGTAAACTGTCACAGAGCAAAGCGATAATCTTGTTATAGTCTCTACTGTCGACAGTGAGTGGGCGTGAAGCCGACAGTGAGATATACCCAAGAGCATCCGCAGTCACAGCAGACAGCAGTGCATCAGTTGGCATTAACACACACGTGTACATTCACACAAACATAACAATGTGAGCATTTACACTGCGCTCTAAAGCGTGCTCATATCGCTGCATTATTACCATGGTCATCGGATCAGTGTGCTCTCGTGCTCCCCGAGGAGAATACAAACATAGACATGTACTGGTGTTTGTTTGAAACGTACATTCATGTAAAAGAAAATGAAATAGTGTTTGAAAAAAAGTGTGTTATGAATCTGTTATAGTAGTAAACATGCTCTTTCCAAAGAGGTACTTGACTAAAGGACACACACATACATTAATTGATAACTGTTAAATTAGCTGCCAACTACACGTTGTACAGCTAAAGTTAACAACCTAGTCCGACCTCGGCAAAACAAGTTAGGTGTCCTGTTCTTCTATGTGGCTCCATTACTGTAGTCCATGTCTGCACATGGAATATAATTAAAGCTGTGGACACTATTCTTATAGTTGTGTGAATCTAAATATTAGTTAGCGATTCCTTCATTTATTTCTATTGACGAATTATGGTATTGAGCTCATCGACTATTTACTAACATCGTTCCAGAAACGTGCACGATACGGAATTGGTCGATATAGATTATTTGACCAGCGAATTATACAAGCACGTCAAGCCGGTAACGTTTACAAACTCTAGTAGTTAGAGAGTTGCTTCCCTTACATCAATCTTCATGGCGTACTACGTTCCTACTTAGCTGATCGCTGGACACTACACATAACACGTCTGGGTATTCTTAAAGAAACTTTCCCCTTTTCTATGTTTTATAAAATAAAAGATTATGATCAGTGCATATTTCAATTTTTTAAATTTTTTAAAAGAAACTGGTGCATATTGTTCAGGAAAAAAAGCTAAATTTCTATGGGAAGACATATACTCAAGACAGTGTAGGCGGTCCCCAACATACAAACTAAATAGGGCATCGATTGTGTGACTACGAACGGGCCATTTAACTAAGAGCAACTCAGACTTGTTGATCTTTCTGTCTGTAGCCACTGTGTAACGGGACGTGTACAAACGGAATTCGTGGCAACAATACTGGTATTTTCTACAACACAAGCCTGTCTGAGTAACGGTAGCCTGTGGGAGTGTCTGTCAGACTAGGCCAAGACGCTATATGCGCACTCACTGATACTGTGTCTAGAGACAGAACCACACATATATACTAAGAGGGTGAAAGAAAGCAACCCTGACAATGTACTCTTTGATTAGTTTACGTATAAGTTACCGTGTTATTTGGTCCAAGGAATAAAATAGTCAGATCATTTGTGAACTGTCCGTGAAACTTAAAAAACATTTGACAAAATAACTAGGCATTCTCTTACATGTAATTGTATAGCATGACACGTTTGTAATACTTTCCAAAAACATTAGATCACAGTCCCCGAACTATAAACTACCCACTACTGTGTGTGTGTGCGTGTGTGTGTGTGTGTTCAACCAGGAGTAGTTGGTAATATATAGGGTGTCTGAACACAAACCGGATATTAAGCAGACACATTTCAAGTAGCCAAACAGAATACTTGAAACTCGATGAATTTCCTCATTACTTATCTCTGTCTCCAGGTTGGTCAATACAGATCATGTTACAGTCACAGTCTACAGTCTGCGAATAAAGTCTCATCGATTCACAAGTAGGTAAGCCCCTTTATGAGTATTGGAATCCTTACACGTGTACGGTTATACTCACATATACACATACAAACACACAATCACGTACATTGACATCCAATGCATTTATGCACATTCAAACAGATATGCAAAAACGCACGCACGCACGTACGCGCGCGCGCACACACACACTCTCTCTCTCCCCCTCTCTCTCTCTCTCTCACGCACACACACACGCACGCACGCACGCACACCATCTATGTCCAAACCATGCAATGGCATGCCGTCTTGGAAAATGCAATGTATTTGTTTATAATTGGAGTTTATAACCGCTTTCAAGATTCTTTCAATATATCACAGTTTGTCAGTTTATGGCAGGAGGAAACCCGCAACATCCGTAGCGCTGAATGTTGCAGTGAACCTGCGAGCACAGACCGGTACTGACAAACCACGGACGAATAATTGTATTGGCACGACACAGACGGCGCATCCTATTAATATCGCGTCAGAAAGTTAACTTTCGAGAACATTGATACCGGGCTCGCGGGGCAGGATTTGAACCCGTTATCTTTGGCAGTCTCCAGCCGATGTCGAAATAATGTGAACCGTACCAATAAATCAGAAAACTTCAAATGACAGCTCTTGCTCACACTATCCCTACTATCCTGAGTGTGTCCCTTTATGTAGTACTACTGATATATAATCCATACTCACGAGTGATACCAGATACTAACTAAGCGAGGATCATAGATTCTACACATAATCCATAGTTTATTATGAGTGGTCAATTCTGTGGATGTGCAATGTAGTGTTTATATCACACGACTCGTACTGCTGATACAGTAATTAAACTAATGTCTCGACCCATGAGGCAGGGGCACCACAGGGGCAACTAGACTCAGCACACCCAATAACGTGGGTACAGCTTATCCGCCAATATAATGTAAATGCACCGGGTGATGCAGGTGTTTTTAATAATTACTAGTAAGTTTTACCACCTTCTACATAACCGCATAAGTTGACTGGCAGAGTGCACAGTTTAACGTCAGATCTGTATAAATACAAGCCTCGGTTGGACCCAGGACGAATTAAATGTTTCTTAATCTGCAATTTGCAACCTTACTGTGACTTGCTCGTCAAATTGCTTCTCCGAGAATAGCTTATGAAACTAACGTGCCTAACCATGACGATTGTTATCTCCATTTACGTTGGAGTGATTGTTCCACACTCCTGTGGGGGTTGTTGTCATTTACAGAGGTGATATATAGCCACCAGGCACATTTACTCTGCATTCGTCGCAGTTGGTATATTAGCTCTATACCGGTATACCTACAGTTCTTTTGTTGCTTATATCTTTAAAGTGATCAGCAGTGTTTATAAACTATTATTTGAGACGTATAAATAGACGACTGCAGTGTGAATGTGACCACATAAACACTTTGTCAACTGAAATGATTGGAGGAACACAGCATGTCGTTGATCATCAGGCAGGACTTCGAATTCAACTAGGCATTCTAAAGGAACTAAATAATTATGAAAAATGGTATATAATGATCGATCTTTTACACTTGCGTGGAGTAACTACGCACTGGCACAATCAAAATTAAGCATGAGGGAAGAGGTCAATCACTAATTTGAGAACAAGTTCTTTGCTTTTAATTTGGAAACACATTCCACGACACAATAGTAGCGGGTATTCATTTAAAGAAACAATTGCTATAAGGATGAATAAATGGTAGATGCTACAGGAATTGCTATACATAGCTGTGCTTATGGTATTCCAACCATTTAAAAGCATCACATACTGTACTATAGCTATCTGTATTGGAGATATGAAGCCATGTATATGTACATGTAGCTGTTAATAATAGTCTCTGCAATAAAAATGTTATCGTTTTCATAAATGTTCATGTACTTATTATTTATCAGCAGGTGTTCGCCTGGACAACACGATCTATTCTTCCGATCCTAATTATAGAACAGAAAATGCATTATTCGTATATTGGTCATAAATATAACAATAGTGACCTTGCCCGACGCGAGGGCGTATGGAAATCCTAATGCAGATGGTTCAAGTTTCATCCAAGATGAGTATTGTATCCTTCTGGTAACTCGGAATTGATCGGTATAAAACGCCCATTACTTCGCATGCAAATGTACATAGGATTTTGTGACGCATCCGACCAGCGAGGTATTCCATGTCAAAAGTTAACGTACGCTGAGTTTAGTATGTTACTATTGAACCTCAGTATTGAGTATAGTTTGAGTGCATTAAGGGTGTATGCAATTGGTGGGATAACCATAAACCAGCACTGAACTATCGGTGTGAAGCGTAATTATACATTGAATTAAAGGCTACTGTTTGACGGAAGGGCTACTGATTAGGAAGTCAAGACAGAGAGCTACACCACATATTAGTATAGGTTATTGCATGTCCGTTGACCGCTCTCTGAACGTGTTCTGGGTGACCTCTGAGCTTACTCTGGTTGTACTCTGAGCTTACTCTGGTTGTACTCTGAGCTTATTCTTGGTGTACTCTGAACTTACTATGGGTGTACTTCGAACTTCCTCTGGGTGTACTCTGATAATTTTCTCGGTGGCTCTATGCGCACTTTGGTTCTATTATGATGTGCGCTGAACTTTCTCTGGGTGTACCCTGGATGTATTCTGCTTCCTCTGTGTGTACTCTGAGCGTCTTGTGTATGTACTCTAATCTATTGTGGAATACTCGTCCATACAGGTATATTGAACCACTGCTCTCAAATTGCCTGACCCCCTGAACATCATGGGATAGAAGCTTGCAGCGTCTGGCCCCGATGCACGCGGCATGTAGCCCCAGTATGCCTCCGGTTCCGTGTTGTCGGCGCCCGCTAATATAACCTTATATATCACCACTACAGTCTTCAAATTCTCCTCCAAGCCATTGATTCTCAGTAGTTATCGAGAGCCGGTGAGCAACATCCAGGCGTTCTCCGAGACTGATGGATGATGCAGACATGGCCGGGATGATAATTACATTATACATATAAATGCTTCAGCTATATATCAGATATCCATGTAAGTAAAAGACATGATGACATTGGAAGGTATCTGCTAGCCAACAGTAAAAGTACTCGGTAGAGTGGGCTGGGATATTCAGGGAGACTTCCACAATGCACCAATAGCAAGGATCTCGCCAACATTTAGATAAGGAAGGGACAGCACTCCCACACAACTACATGTATTCTGACATATTTAATTTGCTGTTCAACTTGAATAAAAGGGTATTCAAGAATAGGCTTGGCGTCATGCATTGCAATGCGTGATATTTATAATACGAACGATACAGAAGTCTCAACATAGCGATACATAGTAAGTGTTTTTCAGCGCCGCACCCAAAAGTTAATTTAATGTTGGTAACATTTACTTAGATATTTTCTAAACGCCAGAATATTTTAATCACAGTTCTCAATCTCTCATATCTCCTCCTGCAATGGCCCAGATACGTCGACAATCGTGAAAGAAAAAACTTCAGATGTTTTGTAAGACGAAATAGTATTATATAATCATAACGTTACCAGCGAATCATCTTAAATAAGGGCGACAACAACTAAAACGTTCCATTCATTTAATGAATTTCCTGGAATGCAAACGATACGACGAATTGCATTGAAGACGTAGATGTCTGAAATGTTGGTTATACAACTTCCGTATTCTCCACCGCCCAGTCTGTCGTTGTATAGATAATACACTTCCTGTCTGTGGATGCTGTATACACTGTAGTAGTACTGCTAACATACATCTTCTTCCTGGCTAGTAGTACCGCTAACATACACGTAATGACTCCCCTGTGTCAAGACCACACAGGTCAATAAATACCTACCATGAGAAATAGAGTTACAGGCAGGCCAAAAACCAGTGTCGTTAACTCTGCTTGATCACCATCTCAGTTAATGTTCCTGCTATAAACTACCATGAAGACAGGTACAACTCAATCCATCTGCAGCATGGACTTCTTTAATTCACTATGAGTAAATCTATGCAGGCATAAAATTGTAGATACATATAGATTTCAAATTTCAAGATTGCATATGCTTTAAGTAAAGGCATAAAATCACGATTTGTTGAAAGTACGTACATTGATTTGTCTACACAAGTATATTGGGCAATAAGCTAAATGTTCCTCATTACCCATTGATTTTGCAATATATATATATATATGTGTGTGTGTGTGTGTGTGTGTGTGTTTGTGTGTGTGTGTGTGTGTGTGTGTGTGTGTGTGTGTGTGTGTGTGTGTGTGTGTGTGTGTGTGTGTGTGTGTGTGTACGTATTACGAATTGCAAAATATAAAATACATAAAATAGATCTATTTCTGCATCTGTGAGTTTCAAGGATCGACAATTTACCAGGTATAACATTAGATGCTATTCTGCGACATGACGCTTGCTTCATTCAAATATACGTGTTTACGTCATTGGGCCGTGTGCTATGGTCCGATATTGCCTATGTATTTTCATTTACTTATTGTTATATAATACTCATTTGAGCTCACACAGTGCAAACATGGAGCCGCAAATAAATTAAACAAGATAGAACTGTGTCAGACAGTTTCACAGATCTTCGGTTACCGAAGTGTTTTGTAAGTATACCAAACACAATTAGCTGACATAATTGTGTAAATCATTAAAGTGACCCAAAAACAAAATTCATATTGTATAAACCTAAAGAATTTATGATCCTACAGATCACGTACAGATATGTATTTCCTTCCAAATGATCTGTTATTGTTAAATCAGCTTAGCGCAGTCATGCTGATAAATTACACATACTGCTAGGTGACAGGAGCTTGTGAAATGCTGGGTCATTTCTTTCAATAAACACGTGACGTCACCTTCGGTAATTTTAGCAACTATTTACATAAATTACTGGTGTGTGGAGTGTCTCTCAACCGTCTGACCGAGGACTATTCACAGCGTACTCTTCTATTCACGTGACTAACATAGAATAGGCATCATTTTGAGAACATTCGATTGTTTATCATCGACAGGTAAAGGAATTTATGCAGATGAGTTTTCGTGGCATTTCATGCCTGAAAGCACGGTTTCTTGCAAATATAGCTCGTTATATTTTTCCATATTACCAATTATAAAAACGGGCATAGGTAAATATCACACTATAATGGGCCACATCTGTTAGAGTCACTTTAATATAGCCAAATAAAGTCACACTATTGTAGTTTAATCATATTCCAAGATACAAACGGTTAGTTTACATTGGAAACTGCTAACAGGTTTCTTATACAGAGTAGAACAGAATGCTAGCATGCTCATGTTAAGTATTGTAAACGTAGAGTTATTGGAAGAATATATTTACTGTTAGTACACTTCAAGCAGCAGCGATATTAAAATATGTATTTTGTATGTGCTCATGTAGGCACATACATACATGTTTAAAGCGCACGAATGACGATGCAAGTTTTAATTTGTATGCTCATTGCGAATTCATGCAAGATTTATTTTTAACAACATTAACCGAAAGATAAGTGTGGTAGTTGGCGTACATTAAGTTGAATATTCCGTTGGCAGTGACAATGCACGCTAGTTTGTGCAAAGGTATATTATGTTTGTACAAGTATGTGTTCAATATATCGTGCAATAGTCTGTATTCTGTA
The DNA here is from genome assembly GCA_032361225.1 of Lepetodrilus schrolli. Classification (NCBI taxonomy): domain Eukaryota; kingdom Metazoa; phylum Mollusca; class Gastropoda; order Lepetellida; family Lepetodrilidae; genus Lepetodrilus; species Lepetodrilus schrolli. The sequence goes on along the minus strand of JAUTBT010055795.1, from coordinate 3,188 downwards.
CCATAGTCTGCATAATACTAGTGTATTATAGAATAATGTGTACAATAGCGTATACACCAGATGAATGCAATCATTTGTACGGTCGTATGTACACTGAAAGTGTGAACAGTAGAAGGCAGAATAGTTTGTGCAATGAGTTTTATACCATATATTACTTCACTGAGTCCAGTGAAAAATAGATGGGTTTGTTGTCTAGACAAATCGGTTCCTACAGTGACAATGGGTCACATGGCAGAAATAAAGTCAAAAGAAGCAAGCGGCTCGTAATCTGTATGTGTGTGATTTAAGATCCATCGCACAGCTGAATGACAGCAGTGGTTGCAGAAGTTTACAGTTTATCGACATACAAGGGGATATATGTCGACGTCATGGCCGATTGCCAAAGTAAGGATCCTTCGCTCAGAGTTCTAAATTGGAAATATATCATCTAAATGAAATATATCATCTAAATTAAATATATCATATACATTAAATATATCATACCAAACAGAACTTGTACTGTTTCGCATGATGCAAACTGGCAATAGGCGATTAGCAGTACTTAGATGATTATAGACTTATATAGCCTCGGTACATCCCGCGTAGTCATTACTCTGATCTAAATATACCCTTAACTTTATCATACATAGATATTATCTGCAATTCCATAGCAACCTACGTGTTGAAAGAATAGCCAAGATAACCAGGTAGTAAACATATGACAATCGCACTTAGTGGAATGAAGTGCACTACATGCATTCTGAATATTCATTTGATCCTCCAACCATCTACAGAACCGTGATTAGAGTTCAATCACGTATCCAAGTTCAAACGATGAATTCAAGTATTTATGATTAGATTGTGGTGAATATTTCAAACTGTGTTAACTCTTCTTAGGCTGTAGATAAAACGCTGGGTGGAGTAACCCCTATGCTGTGCGATGGAATCCATCCAAGACAACACGCCATCTGATGGAAACAAATGAGACGATTCTATGTTTCATATACTGGTATCTATTATTGTCTCCCTTTATCAACCAACACCTGCCCGGCGTGTCAGATGAGTTGAGATTTACCAAGGGTGGCATGCATATATCACCACTCCCAGGTGTTTTAAATAAAGTCTGTTTAAACACATTCTATGCCATTTAAAGTTCATTAATTAAATTAGCATATTAACTGATCTCAAGTACCGAGTATAGTGTTTTGAGAACTAGAAATAGAACATCCTCATTCGTGAAAAATACATCTCGGAAATCAAATAGTGTCCCGACATGTCTGCATTACGGTGGATTGGACAACTATTCTATTGACATTTCAGAAAAGGTTAGTTTGGTATCATCCTACGAAAAGGTCTTAACACATACCAATACACTATGTTATATTGTCAGGCAAAATGCACAGGTTCGTGTACACCAAATGCAGATTTTAACATTGGTTTCCCACGCCTATGTATAAGAATATGACAGCAGCTACTACTGCGACATGTCTATATGGAGGGTGTATCAATCTGTTCCAAGTATATCAAATGAATACCTGTAGACGTTCCTGACACATGCATGTATATGCAGCTCATGACAACTCATCGATGAGAGATTATTCCAGCACACATACTAGTAAGCAAGTGTCAACATTAGAGTATATACCCGCTAAAATTAGTCTATAACTATCGTTTGGTTAACTACTTTTGGACATGACATTATCTATTCAATAAGGAAAATCATATTGCCCTAACGTTTTGGAAATAAGCCTACTATTGTCACAATAGTTTCAACGTTATGAAATGTTATGAATATCTAAGATGGTCTACAGTCAATCGTTGATCAACCTTTAAAATTATATTAAAAGTGCTTTATGCTTGTTGTAACAATATGGTGGAATGTTCTCATTATTTCTTGTTGTGATCTTTAGGATTAAATCTTTGTTATGTTCTTTTCTGTTCTGGTTATAGCCTCTGGAGAATAATTGCACAGTAATTTTGTGGCGATGGAATTAGATTGCATGTTGTTGTTTTTGTACTTTCTGCATGCGTGCTTTCACATTCAGTGTGTTTTCTTATGCGCATTTAGTATTATTGCTAAAAGGGAATGAGTCATTCTTGTATTTTGAACTCTTTATAATCAAATTGTCTAAATATAAATGAACGAACGTATTATTCCCAATGTCAAAGCATACCAGAATTAAGACTTTCTCTTCAGCGTGGACAGGTTCCATTTCCTATGTGCGCATATTTATGAAATAGGTAACAAGTCTATACTTGCCGGGGAATCTCTGAGCGAGGTTCTACGTTACTTTTAATCATACGTAATGAAATGTGAATTGATACGATCAAAAATAACCAATCAGGTATATTTGACGTACTTACATTTGGAATTGTCCTTGGCATTACTAAAGTAAAACATTTCTTTCAATTCCTTAATATTATCTAACTTATCAAAGACATTATTGACTGTATCATTTGAACATATATATGTGTTTCGAGTGTCACAATTTATATTACTAAAAATAAATCAAACCACCCCCATTCAATTTCAATAGCCCTTGTTCGAGGAATTGTTATCGATTTATCGTTGAAATGGAATAGAACATAATTTTAACAAGACGAACACACTGTTGTGTTACCTTATAAGTGCAATTAACGCTGACGTAATATTGACAATGGTACTTTAAAGTCCCTACTACGTGTACTCGAGCGTAAAGAACTCTTCAACCTGTACATCTCGGTGCACAGTGTGATATCGTGATACGAATCTTAGTACACATGGAGTTGTCTCAAATCTCTAAACACCTGCTCACAGGCGTAACTATTAAGCAATACTATTGGGAAAGAAGCTTGCTTTTATCAAACAGATGCAAACGAAAGTCATATGTAACTCTGTCGACCTCATAAACATACAGAGCAGAGGGATACTTTAAGAATCATAATCACAATGAAATCTTTGAATTAATACAAATGTAATAAGGTTTGTACAATATTTAGCTACTACACTGATGAACCATATTAGTTTGACATTTCTAGTCCAATCATTACGGTGAGTTTAAAACTGTGTGGGTATCAACTTGAGGAAATACACAGTATTTATTCATTCATTTTAGTACGACATTTTCAAACTTAATGTTAGTTACAAACGTAAGAGGGCGGGTGGTAGCGCAGTGGTAGAACAGTTGGACTTCGGAGCCAAGGTTCCAGGTTCAAATCCCGCCCCGGGG